>OMLB01021545.1:0-13069 GCA_900302555.1 Myripristis jacobus
TGCCGCATTTTAAAGCTTCAAATCCGCCATTTCACCTCACCTCATGTTAACATAGCCCAGGAGTTTTCCAAAGGCCTAGACCTTCACAAGCACATGGTAAACTTGTTGAAACGTCAGTGAGAAAAGCAGACTCTAAAATTTACAAAGCACTCAGAGACAGTCACCTCGGCCATACCAAATGGCATTGAACATTGTTCATGCTAAAAAGCAATACAGTAAGTGGGAATTTGTGAAGATTTGTCTCAGAGATGTTGTTACTATCTTCACTCCTCACTTTGAAGGATTCTGTGACCTGCAGCTGCCATGGTACACTATTGAACAGAGAATATGGGATATAACAACTCAACGGATCACTGTTATACATGGATAATATTCCTCATCAACCCTTGCACTGCTGAATTGGATTGTTTGAAAGTCCCTTGAGTAGGAGATGAGCATAGTTGAATATGATTGATCTGTCATCTTTGAGGATGACAGACTTAATGTGTTTGAGAGAAGGAACCACAGAGTTTTGGAAAATTGTGCCCACAGACAGATATCCCAATATCAAACAGGCTACACTCAAGCTAATATAAATATTTTCATCAACCTATGACTATGAATCAGTATGTTCTACTCTGACACCTGAGAGGTCAAACCATCAGTCTGTTCTTGCAGACACACATATGAAAGAGAAAGACTGCTAGGTGTCCCACTGAGTGAACCGAGGTGAGCAAAGACCTATGAAAACTCTTGGACTATGTGATTGGGCCTGTAAGTCACTGTTGCTGTTGTAGTATGAGCATGCATGTGTTGTGTAGCTCTTTGCAATGGTGTGGGTTTTTCTATGGCTCTTTACGCTGGACTGGTTGGCCATCCCTGGTATAGATAGCATAAGAATAGTATGGGAACTTTGAAAAACATGCTTGTTAAGACCAGTTGCAGCTAAAATATTATTGAGGAAACTATAAAGGGAGCAAATAACTTTTGTTTTCTTTATGCTATCATTTCTCTGCATACACTGCTGTCTTAATACACTGTAAAACGTTCCTTACGCCACCGAATGTAAAGTAATAATAATGTGTATTTTTTCAAGTAAAAAAAGCCTCCATATGAACTATTGAAAACAAATTAGTCAATTAGTTCTTTGTATGTGAGATATATTTTCAGTAATGCTTTCATTGATAGAAAGAAGGTAGAGAAACAGTTCTACTTAAAGCACTTCTGAACTCCAGGCCTCCAGCACACTGATCCCTACTGTAAATCTATTCCAAGTTCATCAGTAAAAGCATCTTTATGGCAGAGGGAATTGTCTATCAAAGGTACAAAATAATGAGAAGTACTGTTGGTTGTAAATTCTTATTTGCATGAGGCACAATAAAAATGCTACAGTTAGCTTACCCACAAGGATGCTATAGAAATTCAGGCTGCAAGAAAAAAGCAAAAATAAAAACTAGTAAAAGTAAAAACAGTTATAAAAACAACAAGTAAAAACCTGGTTAAAGTAGTTTTAAGGTCATCACACTGGATTTATTACCCATCTGCATAGCTTAATAAAGGCAAATTGTTTATTCTAACCCATAAATGCGCACCACAGTAAATGTGCTTTCATGTAAGAAGATGTGCACAGTGCCACAACAGCATGACTCCCAACAAGGAGAGTGAATAACCAACACCACTGTGGCTGCAGCTAGTGTGCGTACAACACAGACTTTGGCTGCTGCACCAACACACACTAAGGCCAAAACAGATAAGAGGCAGTGAAACCAGCTGAAACCTTTCTTTCTTTCTTTCTTTCTTTCTTTCTTTCTTTCTTTCTTTCTTTTTTTTCTCAGTGAAGTTTGTGGACCCCTTTACAGTTCAACTATAAAACAAGAAATGAGATAAAACTCCATCAGATCAGCTGCACATGAGCAGGAGCGCCACATGTAAAATTGATGCAGATGCAGAGAAGAATGCATGCCACACCTCCCACACAGAAATAAGTTTTTGTAAAGTAATGTGCGGGAAACAGGTGCAAGAATTTGCATACTTCCACAAAAGGTGTACAGACTTAAACAATAATTTTTCTCTTTTTGTTTCTTTGGTAGCACTTCATTTTACAGCCTGCAAATTATGGTGTAATTACAGTGTAACTCTTTTGTAATTATAGGGAACTTATGGGGTAACACAATCAAATTCTGAGGACGTAAGGGCTAACAATTTTGTAATAATGAGGGAAATAATTCCAGTGTAATTACATGAAACATATTCTTCCCAGTAACTACAGGGAAATGGCAGGGTTTGTTGTTTGTAAAATAAAGTGATGCTTGTTTCCTTCTTGTTCCCAGTCACTAGAGGGTAACTAAAGGTATTGACCAAAAATGCTGCAGATCACAGAGCGACAGTCAAGGTGCGCGGAGCAACGGAATGAAATGGAGCAGACAGAAGAGGTAGAGTTGGAAAACACCAGCCCCTGGACCTCCATGTTTGTTGTTGTTGTTGTTGTTGCCGCTGTCACAATTATATGACGTCACTCACTACGCGCGCTGGATGACGCCTCCGTGCCAACGACGTTGCTACAGCAACCTGTCAGATCGGTCAATGATGTAGCCCAGTCTGAACAGAGTCAGATCCGATTTGGACACTTGCTAAAAACAGTGTGGACAGTCAGCCCTAAAAATCGGATTTGAGAAGGAATCTGATTTGAATCAGATTCGCCTGCAGTCTGAACGCGGCCTTTGTAGCATCTCCATTATTACAACCTCGTCCACGGTAGAAACTTTTGACTCTGAGCTGCCCTCTAGTGGACTTACTGCTTCACATCCATGCCAACATAAAGGATGTGTGGAAGCGTGCGGGCAGTGACAGTTGCATTGTTTGAAATGGACATATTTATTTTTGTAAGTAAAGGGAGCATAAATTATCCTTTTAAAGGGATGGATTTTCTTGTCATAATATCAATGCACCACATGTCTATCACATTTTGGCTTAATGAATTCATAAGAAGAAACAGAGCTCTTCCCACAGTGTGAATAGCTAACATTAGCTGGCTTTGTACATGAGGTCTACCATGGGCAGCAGCTAACTTGTTGAGGAAATCACCTCTCATTCATTTTGAGCTCTTTCTCTAAATATACTGTATATCCTCTTTGCTTTAGCTATGTGGCGAACATTGCTCACATCATGTGTTAAACTGGGCTCAAAGTCTTGCTTGAGATCTTCTGCCATTGAAAGTGTATTCTTTCCGATTGAAATGAAATGTTTGCACTTTCTGTGCATATTTTGTTGTATGTATTGTACTTTCTGTGCATTTTTCATTCCAACGATGTTAATTAAATGATCAATGCATTCAGTGGCACTCATAATCTCTCTTATTTTCACCGGAATAAATTTGGCTAGTGGAAATTCTGATTGGCTAGTAACTTTAGAAAGTTACCAGCCACATTTGCTGGTGATCAAAAAAGTTCATTTAGAACCCTGGTGTACAGTAAGCTACGCATGCACACTGGACTGAGCTATTTCCCATAGACACAGAGATGTCTTTGGAGCCAAAACACTTCTCAGGGACAAGAAAGGGTCTGCCCTCTATTTTCAAATCCATGCCATTAATTTATTTTCAGTCGCTAAGATGCCCCAAAACATATTGAACTGATGTGACAGCAGGATGCCACTATCTCATCCTCCTGTGTATCCATTTTGCTTTCTTAACTCAAGCCCCTGTGGCAACCTGTGAGCATTTAGAAGGAGAAAGGAGGATTTTGCTGGAAGGGTCCTCCATATTACATGGCACTCGCTTTCAGAGCTGCTGCACAGTGATTTTTGTTGCTGCCTACAACAAAAAACAGAGGCCTAATATTGGCCTAATAACATGACTGTTGGATATGAGTGCTCAATAATGCACTCATAGACCCCCAATACACACGCTTGCACACACTCCTATGCCAAATGTGTTTAAAATTGAATTGGAGCTAATTTGTTTACAGTGTAAGGAAAGAGCTGAAGAGAACAGTACATGCCTTTCCTTGGTGCTATAGTTTAATGAGGCAGGCATTCACTTCCCCTGTCAACACACACTGAACACTCAATTCTCTTGGGCTCTCTTTTGTAATCAACACACCCACTCACTTACAGCAGTACAGCACAATCCCATGTCTGCCTCCATACCGCTGCTTCTGCCTCTCATGTAACTTGCTGCTGTGTGCTGTATTATTTATTTATTTGTAGTTTTGAGGTGGCATGGCCACTATTGTGCTCCGCCATTGACAGCTATACTAAGACCACTGCAGTGTATTTTCGGCAGCTATGCCAATATGATTTTCTTCCAAAGCCTTTGGGGTTTTTAAATCCCAGAGCTTTGAGGGATGCTTAGCATTGATGGGTATGCATAAACACATTTCCATTCCTTTGGGTATTGCACAGAATGAAACAATCATGCAGGGTTAGAAAGTCACATGGTACATTAGAGTGATGGATTCCTGAAAGCCCAATAAAGACCCTTACATCAATGCCAGTTTCAATTGATTACTTTTAATGAGTGTAAATAAATAATGCAAGACCTTCACACACTCACACTTTCTCACACATACACACACACACACACACACACACACACACACACACACACACACTGGCAACCAGCAGAAACTTTACAGAAGTTTAAAAGCCCTTCAATTGCTTTGCCTTTGTCAAACAGCCTTTGAGTGAAATGTCTTGTTAGCACTTTGCCTGTCACTGTCTCCCTGCAGTACCACTAAGCCAGTGTCAAAGGACCCTTCATCCTGTTAAGTTGAAGGTACTGGTCAGCATGTGCAAGAGCATGTGCAAAATTTATATTCATTTCAAGGATCTTTAAATTAGCCAGAACAGGACAATTTTCTTTTGCAGGGCTGAGGATGGAACACAGATTTTTATTTTTTTAAACCAGTTTTTATCTAGAAAAGGTGTGCTAGAAAGCAGCATGTTTTCTCTCCTTCTGAAACACTGTGAAACACAGTTATACAATTATATTCACACCTGTGAATGGCCCAGTATAAACACAGTCATCAACAGCTGACAACTGGGATTTGACCAGTACAGCCACAGTTTCCGTCACTGTTTTCAATTAAAGGGATAATTTCACCATTTTGAAAAAAAAAATGCAATTATTTTACATCCCCGCTATCCTACCTAACAGCTTGGGGGAAGTGAATTATTATTATTAGTATTGTTGTTGTTGTTATCATTATTATTATTAGTAGTAGTAGTAGTGGTAGTATTATTAGTAGTAGTATTATTAGTAGTAGTATTAGTATTACTTTCTTATTATTTCTTATTAGTATGAGTTTACATTTTATTTGAATTCAGCAGATGTGATTCCCATGTTGGTAGAACATAAGTAGGACAAAAGCCAGAATTACTGATGATGGCATCATTCTGCCATTCAACCTTTCAAAGTACACTCTGAGGCTCTGGCATGAGACCATGACTGCCACTGACTGGTGGATCGAGGACAGAAGGACTCTGAGTGTTCCTCTTGTCCCTTAAACCTACCAACCGTGGCTAAGTTGTCTTGTTTAGTACTACCACCACTGATGCTGAATGTTTCTTTAGCATGCCTGTAGAAATGAACCAGTGACTTTCCAGTTACAAAGCTGCTTCTCAAACCATTAGGCTACATCAGTTACACATTTCAGTTGTCGTGGTTATATCTTTTTTTCATTTCATTTGATGTACAGTATCATCCTCAGGGAAAAAGTAAGCAATTCGGAGGATAAAGCTGTGATTTGCCGTGCACCATGCTATGCTAGCAGTGTGGGACTTTGCATCATGGTTGTGACAGCAACAATGACAGTGACAGCAGGACTCAGCGCTGTGTGGATACTGTTTTTATTATATATGTATATTTTCATCAGGATGTGAAAATGTGAAGTATCTTTTCCCAGATGGATGTACATAAAAAGACCAACAGATCTTCTTGGCCATATGTGAGTTACCTACAGAGAGGAATCCCACTGCTGTAATACAGTATATTTTCTCAGCAGATTAATATAACTTTTACTGCTGCCACAGACTGACTGTGCAACAGTCCACAGATAAAATAATTTCATCCTCAAAGTATGGTGGGAGCAACGCCCATATTAGAGTGCTAGGGGGAGGTTGTCCTCTCTCTTCCAGACAAATAACTGTCATAGCACAATTATGACACATTCTCATTCCTCAGTCATCAAATCCCACAGCTTTGCCACGCCCCCTTCACATCTCATACTGATACCAAAGGCACCTTCAGGCGTCAGTATCAGAAAGGTATCAGAAAGGTTAGGTGTAGGCATAAAAACCACTTGGTCAAGGTTTGGGAAGGTTAGCTTTAGTCAACAAAACGACTTGGTTAAGGTTGGGGAAAGGTTAGATTTAGGCAGCAAAATGGAAACTGGACACACTCATACAGGAAAGGTCTTGATGGAAACTGAAATCGATCTCAGATCTTGTGCGTAAAGGTCTTGTGGCTTACATGCCTGACATCTATCCCGACCACCTTCCTTCTTGGACTTTCTGGCCGTTTGTACTCTGTCACCATCCCCCATGTCTCATACTGATGCCAAAGGGTGTCTTTTGAATTGGTATTAGATGGTGAATGGGCGTGACAAAGCTGTGGTATTTGGCGCCCTGGAAATGAGAATGGCCTGAAAATTAACATATAGGCCGCGGGTTAATTTTATATTATTGCTCATCTACCTGTTCCACCTCTCTCTCTTTTGCTACTACCCTGTCTTCCCTTTCTGAATGTTCTGATTAAATAAACCTGGTTAACTGAGCCACGCTTGACAAATTCATTTCTGAATCATAGCGGGGGTTGTTTCTGTTTTCAATTCCTCCGTCTTGTCCTTCAAACAGATGATTGAATGATGAGGTGTGACTGGCCCATTTTTTCCAACAAGGGGTAGTTTCCTGTTTCTAAGGTTCACACCCATGAGGGCTGAATGCCAAAATGGAAAAAAGACCTGCAGTGATACTAAATTGTGGTACAGCTTGTAAAATGTTATTTCATAGCTCAAACATCATTGACTAAACCTGTCTAGGTTTAGATTGTTCTGTGTTCAGGAAACTGTCCTTCAGAGTCTTGCAGGTTAAAATGAATTTGATTTACGGTCATCCAGTTCTTTTTGTAAAGTTTTTCTTTCTCTGTGTCGTTGTATAAATGAAGATGACTGATTTTGAGTAAGGGTAAGAGCAGCATTACACATTCAAAAGTGATTAAATTCACACAAAACTTAGTTTGTTCTGAGTTGGAAACTGGGCCAGTTTTTGGCGTAGTCAGCGCTCTTCTCAGTTCACACACTATAAAGCACAGTATGTTGCTAGCCAAACAGATGGAATCCTTCAATGTTTGAATTTCGTCTGTGAAAATGGTTTATTTAAATATTATTCTGATATCATCATTATAATACAAACTGTTGCAATGTTCCAGTACAGAAGCCTCACACAATACCAAATAAAAGAGAATTATAATTCATCAAATTTTTGACAGCTCAACAAACAGACAGGACTGCATTGAGATGAAATGCATTAGAAGAAACGAATACATCTATTGTGAATGAATGGACTGGCACATAAAATGGAACAGAAAAACAGCTTTGTTGACATTTCTGATAAAAATCTGGATTCTGATAAAAATCTGGATGAAGGAACCAATAGCACTGCTGCTCTAAAAGTTACTGTGAACTGTTTATCATTCTTGTCTTTGGTAGTAGAGACCTTGTTGCTTGTGAGCAATTCAGCCCCATTCAGAACCCAAACTCAGACTTACAGTTCTTATAACACATCTGTTTCATCACTCTGATTACAATGATGTCAAATCAGTTGTCACCCCAATCACTTCTTGCTGATCATCCCATGTGTTGTTAAGGACCTGTGGACAAGTGAGTGCTGCCCCTACATTAGAACGTATGATCTGTAAATGATTTTTTTTTTTTTTAAAGTAATTTGTAGCTCAATAAATTTTACCCATTCATGTGAAAGATGAAAACCCACTTTGGACCCATTAACACTTGGATATGAGTACATGACACCATTGTTACAAGTACAGAACATCACTGGCCTCTGCCTTTTTAAATGAAGATTTTTAAAAAAATGTTAACATGCTGATTATTTAATTTACAAGTTGTACAGATCTTTCAGAAATTTTTACATGGACAAACTCAAAGGCATTCTTTTGAACTGTGCACACACTCCACTTCCACGTGCCTCAGACTTGGGCACATTTTGAACAAAAATTAATATCCGATTCCTACAAAATAAGCTTTTTAACTTTTTCTCAGAACAGTCTGAATTGTCTTACATAATGTCTCATTCTGAAGCATAGCAATCGATTTTCAGTCAGAGGAGAGTGGCATAGATGACAGTGATGCTAGATGAACTGTCCAAGTACACCCTGGAGCTGTTTGAACTACAGGGATTAGACAGGGTTGTCCCCTATCGCTCACACATCTTGTACCCACGCAGGAAGCTGCTGATCAGTAGATGTCTGCAGTCTGATCCCCAAGCATGACATGCTCTGTCAGCCTTTGAACCTTAACGCTGAATCAACAAGTTTCATTTCCCTCCACGGTTCTTTGGAACTGCAGTACACTTTACAGGGGAATGCTTTTTTTTTTTCATTTTTTTGCCAGTTCTGCAAAGCTGAATGAAAGCTTGAAGGGAAGGGTGTACTTGTTTTTAAAATCACACACAGCATGGTGATTGGCAATTACATTCAGACATTCTTTCTGTTATGAATATGTGGAAGGTAGACCATACCATACTATATATGAGGGAGCAGGTAGATTAATCATGTTCTTTGCCACTTTTGGACAATGTAACATTTGGGCATCAACAGAGGCCAAGAATTGGCAATAATATACGGTAAGAGGACAGTGTCCACACTAATGAAATGTTGATCTCAGCCATTAAAATAGGCTATTATAGAGCAATGGCAGCTCTCTTTGGCTATATGATGCTTGGATAATACTTTATTGTGGGGAAAGTTTTGAATTTAAGGAACACACTACTTCATCATCCATACACAAATCAGTTGAAACAGTTTGATTAGAATCAGAACATTTGCGTTTATCCTGGATAGCACACAATTTCCCTTCAGCTCAGAAATTAACTGCGGCAAAGGAATTTCCATATAGTTTGGATGGTATATGATGAACACTTTGAATAAAGGAGTTGTTGCAAGCAGAAGCAGAGGGAAGCTGCACACTCATTACTCTGATGCAATGGTATTTATTTACTTACAAATCAACATTTTGCCACATATTGCCTTCTCCAGGATGAAAAAAAAATCACTGCACCACAATGGCATGTATGTATGTATGTCTATATGTCTGTATGTCTGTATCTCTCTCTCTCTCTCTCATATGTGTGTGTGTGTGTGAAGAACAATCAGCATGGGCCTAGAGGCCATTTCTAGGCCGTTTCTAGGCCTTTGCTGATTGCCCTATGAAATCATTATTATATAAATCATCAATCATTATACTGCTTTGTCAAGTGTATACAAAGACTTTCTAGAAAAGAAGCCTTTCTTCGATAACTGAAATATTGCTCAATTCACTGAATACATTTAAAAGTGTGTAGTTTGTGCTCATGCTGGCAGTACATTTCAACTGTGTGTCAGTGTGTTTTCATTTCAGACTGGTACTGTACAGACACATCTCCATCAAGGTGAAATGATCGAACACTGCTTCATGAGGTTCCATAGATGTAGTCAGACACTTGAAAATAATGTTTACGTTATCAGTTTCGGTCTATCTGATATACCAAACAAAGGGCTGCAGCAACAAGTTTGACTAAACCTTAAATTTGCTTTGAGGGAAAATCCTGGGCTTATGTTAACCCCTGAAACAATTCCAGCTAAGTTAATTATCCATGTATGAGGAATGGGGCTCTGGTTGCCTCAACAAGGAGACAAAATGCTACACTAGTCTGAATGGAAGTCAGTGGAGGAGATGCCTTAGCAAGCTGAACAAACTGTATTTTCATAGAGATAGTTTATTAAATCCTTCTTTGAACAAGCTGTAGTAGTGCAGGTACCGTATAGTAAAAAAAGAGAAAGTTTATGAGATAAGTGGCAGCACTGAGGCTTTGCAGCGGTTGGGATTGGTTGACTCACTATATATCAGACCATCTCGGTATCTGCTATATATATGTTATTGAGGCGATGTGACTTTTTTTTTTTTTTATCCCAAAGAAGTGAATATCTACCTAAAAGCAGATTTGTAAGTAAATAAATATTACTGCACTGGAGTTATGAGAGTGCAGATTCCATCTTCTTCTGTTGTCTGCCCAGTAAGCCAGCACCTAATCAATACAGATGTACATTTTTTCTTCCCTCCAGCAATATGAAACCAAACACCTTTTCTGTGTAATTGTGTCAGATTGTCAAAGCGTTGAGTTTATAAATGCTCTGCATGGATAACAATCTCTATGACATATCACCTTAAAATCAAGCTAAAAATATACTACTGTGTTCTAACAGTTCAAATTCAAAATAACGTCCAAATCCCAAACATGGTTCAGATATTATATTAATAATACATAAATCTACACTCTGGGTTGCATTGCATCTCCCTTCACTGTCCAACCACCCGATCGTGTATCTGTGTTGTCCAGTAGATGTGTGTGTGTGTGCGTGTGTGTGTGTGTGTGTGTGTGTGTGTGTGTCTGTGTGTGCGCAAGTGTTGCCATTAAGATAATGCAAACTAGCTATATTCATAATCCAGAGTGTGTTAATGCTCACTCATCCTTCATAGTAATGAGACATACTAGTCTACTTGCACAGCAACTGAAGCATGCCATTTTGAAATGGTGCTGTATGCAGTGTTAGTGCAGCTCAATTGAAATGAATAGTCTATTGGTCACGTATCAGCATTTTAAATGACTGACTCTTATATTGTGACATCCTTTTATTCTTTTGGAGGATGTAATGCAAATTAAAATGTCAAAGGACGATATTTTTTTTTTCACACCAAAAGGTAGCACATTACAATTAAAGTAAATTCAACATACCATAGAAATGAACACCAAAAACTGACTTCAAAAAACTGACTTGTGGTCATATGCAGCTGATCAAATAATGTAGTATGTTCTTCTTATTTAGGCCGTTAGACCAAGAGTGACGTCCAGCTGTATCACAAGAGATGGTTGTGTACTTTTGATGTAAAACATTTACACATTAGATAATTTGAATCGACCATTCAAATGAACAACAAATGAAATGAATTTACCATTAAGAATCTAAATAATACACAAATTTTGATTTCTTTTGCTGGGTCTTAGTCTTGAGGAGGGCCGGAGTACCTTTTTCACAATGAAGTTGCATGATTAATATGGTGAGTGTCAAGCTATGTATACTGTACATACAGTAATTCCAGGTGTTTCAAATAAAACAGATATATAGCTATAATCATATATATTACACAAATATAGATTCTCCTTTTTTCGTTGTCACTTTTGGGCGATGAACACATGAACTGGAACAGTAAAACCAAGAGAAAGTCATTCCTCCATCAGAATTATCCAGTGAGAGTCCATTTTCACTTTGGAACGCTGGACCTCAGATGTTGTCCAGTAGGCATCTGTACATCAGGAAATCCGACTGGTTTAAAGGTGACGGATGTTTACAGTGGCTAATAAGAATGTGCTGGGTGCAACAGGAGTAGTGGCTTGGGAAATGAGGGCCAACTGTGCTGTCCGCTTGGTGGGGGAAAAAAACAGGCAATTTTCTCATTCACTTCGAGAGTAAATCGAGAGAGCGATTTGGGTGCAAATCCTGTCAGTTCTTCAAATTATAACAAGGCATCCCTCACCAAACCACAAGCCAGAAGAAGGACAGCCAGTCCATAGCTGGATGATATTCTTGTACCTGCAAAGAGAAGACACAACGAATGAAAAAAAAAAAAATCATGCAGCTACAATGTTTGCCTCCTCATAAACATTCCACAACAGATGAAATATTGTCGATATTTCTCAGCCTGTGCAAAAAATGGTGTAAAAATGTAAAACTACACATTTCTCAACACAGAAAATAGTTACAGTGCCTCAGTTATTCTTTCATGAAATGCACCTTGGGCTTGATTAGACTGCATAAAGTTCGAAGGTCTTCCGTGGATTGAGGTCAGCGTGTTTGGGCTGTTCATGAGCGCTGAGGACATTTAACGTGCCTTCACTTGCATGGTGGAAAATCAGGCCATATTCCACCATTTGTCTTTCTGCCGAGGCACTGCCCTCACATACCATGCTACTTATGTTATTTTAGGACAACAGCAACTTGGCTCAGGAACTGAACTGGTAACTGTACAAAATCAGATCAGAGATATTTTAAAGCTATCCTATATTTTTTACCTTTAGGAAGTCAAAGATGATTTTATATATAAAAATGGGTTTGTATCAGATGTGTTTCTCAAATAGTAACTAAACTCCAAACCTAAATCTGTGTGAAGTCTGGCTCTAATGACGATGCAAGCTTTGAAACACATACTTGTAAAGTGACAGAATTCTTCCACCTTACAAATGCTGCCAAAGTAAGGATGTTTTTAACAAAGCAGGATGCCAAGAAATTTGATTCATGTATTCATTACTAGCAAGTTGGATGATTGTAATGCCATCTTCACTGGCCTACAAAAAGTTGAGAGGAAAACTTCAGCTAGTTCAGAACTTTGCCACTGGACTTTTAACAAAGAACAGGTGAAGAGAGCATTACTCATGTTTTAGCTGCCCTGCACATACAAAGCTCTTAATGATATAGCTCCTTCTTACATTCCAGACTCTTTAAGTTCTGCAGTCACCCACAAAACAAGTGGGGAAGCGGCTTTTAGCTACTACGCTCCCAGACTGCCCAGTTCCATTAGACATGCAGGCTCTTGATTTTTTATGAACTTATGCATTTTGTGTACTCCTTCTATATTTTTTTTCAGATTGTTTTATATTGTTGTTCTCTCTTACTATTATTTTTTTTGACACCGTGCTGTCAAGCACTTCCAGCTGCATTTTATGTATGAAATGTGCTATACAAAGTTATTATTATTATGAATGGTGAAAAGTAGGGTGCCTGATCTTTTGAGGCAGGTGATGTCACCACCCTTAGAGTACA
>OMLB01021545.1:13089-25705 GCA_900302555.1 Myripristis jacobus
GTACAAGAGGTGGTGACATCACCTGCCACTAAAGACCAAGTACATTACTTTTCACCATTAGAGGTCAGGCTTCACACAGATTTGAGTTTGGAGTTCAGTTACTCTTTAATGACATCTGCTTTCTGCTTAAAAAAACCCCAAAACAAATAAAACTAAACAAACAAAAAAAAAACAGACAAACCAAAAGCCATGTCTGCTGTACACACTAACTGAATGTTGATGAAAAGCAATCTTTCTTATTCTTTTAAATTGGATCTTGTGTGTCCTCGTGCACACACAGTCCTCAAAGTCCTGATGACATTTGAGAAACCACAAGACAGACTCTGTCCTTGACCAAGCACATTTGTGTGTGTATTTAGCATTCTGTTCTTTTGTCAGCAATTTGTTGGTGCTTCTGTTGTTTTCATCAGGCAACAAGAAATGGTGGTTTGATATATTAGTATGATTTAGACAGCATGACAACCAAATTCCTATCCACATGGAGGCACTGGGTGCACATGGCCTCTAACTATGTGTGCGTGTGTGATGAAGAGACAGCAGACAAACAGTGCATAAAGTGCAATCCAAGATTTCCAGGTAGAATGCTATGGACTGTGATGGTTACAGTTTAAAAAAAAAAAAAAGATTAAGTTAATTTTATTCATATTGGTTATTACCTATTTGTGTTTTGCCTGCTTTTGGATCAAAAATTTCATATGGTTTCATAGTGTTGACCATAAGGCTGCAGTGGCCAGATGCTTCTAGACATCACTTGGCCACAGAAAGAGTTTCAAAAGCCTGGCCTTTTATAAGAAGACAGTTAGAAGAGGAGAAAGTCTTAATTTCTTGGTTGTAGAAAATCATCAAATTGCTTTAAGATGTGATTAAGATGTGACAGTTTCAATCCAGTTTGTTGTATCTGGTGTTAACTAGCTATGATGTGCAATTGTTGTACAGTATCAGGGAGCAGGAAGGTGTTTGGATGCAGGGAACTGATTGGAAAACTAGATACACTGAAGAGTTTCTATGGACTTCTATGGGCTTAAGCAAGAGTTGGAATTTCAATGTGAAGGTAGACATGCCTTGATTTACACATTAATCACTTGAAGCACACTTCTTGGAGGATACATATCCCTAGGTATTGCCCCGGATAAGTGCACATCTGGAACATCTGGCATGGAATGTCAAAAAAGGCTTGAACAAAACTGTACTGCAAAGGTCTGAAACGAGGCCCTATGTAGGTAACCATCAGGCTTTGCAATGAAATAAGCATACAACACACATTAAATATGTAACCATAGGCCAGAAATGCACTCTGTTTCTGATGCAAAGTGTAAATCCAATTCAAATATTCTTACATGAACACCACTTCCATTACCAAACACCCACAGAAAACCACAATTGAATCTTTCCCTGAAGTAAAGGAAGTGCAAACTGCCTTTGAACTACTATGAAAAGGGTTTACATGGGTAGCTACCATTGCCTTAACATGCCAAGCTGCTATCACCACTGCAGGCTGCTCTGACTGTGTTCTGAACAGCCCACACCGGCTAACAACCACGATACAGAGAACAGCCTCCTCAGCCTGCATTTTGATCCAGTTGTGTCTTAGGGACATTGTACTTGACTTGATAAGCGCCGAGGAACCAATGATACCTATACCGGCACAATGGTATGGACACAAAAACGAATTTCCACCTGCAGAGACTGCAATGTGGAGAAAGAGAGAGAGAAAGGATTTAGGAGAGACAGAAAGAGTGTTAGGAGAGAGAAAAACAGGCGTAGTACAAAGACGTAATCCTGTGAAACAAAGCAGCATTTGGGAAATGAAATATTCACTACATCACATTGACATTTACTCGATTCCTCTGTCAGACCAGGCGCTGCAATATTCTAAGAAGAGAATCATCCAGAGGGACGTTTTTCTCCTTTTGGCCCAGTTCTGGACTGTCTGAGGTGGTAAGGATGGGGGGGTGAAGGAAGGAATGGTGGGAGAAGATGGAGACAGAGGGCTTTGACCCTCTATTCCTCCCTGCCAGATCTCATTTGGCTTGGGGTGATCTAGAGAACAGGAGTGCCACAGAGGAGCAGCAATCACTCTGGGCCCAAACATCCTCCACACAGAAAATAATTAAGCAGCCTCCAGCGAAGACACAGAGACAGACAGAGATGGCACAAAACAGTACATTGTAAAAAGTCTCACTAATTGAGTCATATCAAGTTATTTACCGAGCTCCGATTCAGTGACTGTCCCCACCGTACTTAAAGATGCACTGATGTAACAGTTTCATGGAGAAGATGTTACCTTATTCTCAATCTAAGTCATGAAAGGGCTCAACAAGAGAAAATACACCCATCAGCTCTGCGTAAGACCCCATGGTGTCACTGCCTCCGTCTTCAGCTGTTCAGGCATCTTTGGAAAATCCTGATGATGTCCTCGGTCCAAACGGTTCGTTTAATGGCTTGCAACCACAGTCTCCTTCTGTGTTTTTGAAATGGCCTGTTTCCTCTTGGAATTGCATAAAGTTTTAATTCCTTCGAACTCCGATTCGTACACCTGTACACGCAACAGCGTGGCATGTTGATATTGTTAAAAATAAAACTATAACTCTAAAAACTATAAACTGAAAAACTGAAATCTACGTCTGCTACTCGTTTTGTCTTCGGCTGTTTTGGGTCAACAATGCGCGCGCATCCTGTGATGACATAGGCTGGAAAGGGGTCTATTCTTTCAAAAAGTCTGTCAGGATATTAATGTCAGAAATAGTTAATATTTTACTGATATTTTGAATTTGTCTCTAGATAGATATCTATTTGATTTTATTTTTTTTTTATTTTTTTTGCATTTTAAGTTGCATTATTTGGGATAATTTCATTTCATTTTCTTATTTTATCTAAAAGGGACAGTGTACAGCTCAAACATACTGTATGTCACTATTTGATGCCATATCTTGCTTTGTTTTTTGTTGACACTACAATAAATGTTTTTTGAAAAATAGTTTGATGTAGTTGGATTATTCAAGGTATTTCCTTTTAGAGCTTATTTTGAGTTTCTAGTTCTTGTAAAAATACTTTGATGGACTGTAGTAGAAATAGAACAGTGAGCAAAGAAATCTGGTTAGAGGATTATTGCTTTTAATACCGTTATTTAAAACATAAGAACATGCTGAGGGCTCAACACTGTATGACAAGTTTGTAAGAGAGTGTAAGAGAGAGAGAGGTGGTACAGTAGTGCCAGACAACAATTTTTTGATGTCCCCCCCAGGAATTACTCTCTGAAATTTTGCTGTTTATTGTCCCCCCCAATAATGAAATGGGATTTTTGCCCCTGAGCACAACCGATGTAAAATTAATGGATTTTAACCAAAAATCTTAATCTAAATTGAATAATTTGCAGAGAGAAAATTGGCTGTATATAGTTATGTCAGTTCAGTGACCATACGGACAGCTGTTTTTATAGATTGTCAAAGTCACTTTACAGGTGGAGTCAGCGATTCTGGAGAAAGGTTGTTGGTATTTGAAATCAACAGCTGAATATGTTGAGTCTTTTTCCAGAATCTCTGACTCTGCCTTTAAGTGACAGTGAAGGATCCTGGGAAGTGAAGGCAAAAACAGCTAGACAATGACAATGGACGAGGTTATTGTTTGTTAGGAAAACTGCAATGAGATAATCTCCAGGGGACGACATAGAACAGTAAAATTGGGCTGAACAGCGTCAAATGAACAGTGGTAAATAGGAGGGAAAAAAATAGCATTTAAGCTTGTAGAAAGCCAAATATTCTGTTTAGAAAATGCTCAGCACTGCCCCCGATAGCCAAAAGTCTATACTGCACTCTATTTTTTTCCCCTCTGTCTTACAGAGGTCAATGGTCATAGTTCAGCTTTCTCTCTCTATGGACTTTGGTATCCATGGTTACAGGTAAATCACATTTATATATGCCAAATTTACAATCAGTCATTCTCTATACATAACAAGACAAGACATAATTTAAGCAACTGAGTGAGATTTTTTAAGAATCAAGTAGATAACATCCTAAATCCAGTTGGACCAAGACGGCACATTGTTAGCCCTGAAGGAAATCTTAAATGCTCATACATGTATGCTGGATTTGTACATCAGTGGTACCTGTGTAAAAGTCTCCCATGCACACAGAATGATGCATGAAAAAGCAACCCTGGGTCATTTTTGCTCATTGCAGTTGGGGTTATGTGAGTCAACTTTCCACGTAGGCCGCCATTTACTATACTCACTGGAAAAAGCTTTCTTGGGAGTACAAAACATTTTGATCTCATTTGTGGTCTTAGAGCACTGAGCACTTTACAGTTTTGCATCTATGCTTAAGCTCTCTCTTTTTTCCACATACTTCCTTTTTCTGCTTCTTTGAATTCTGTGTTTTCCTCTCCATAATGAAATTGTCAGGCAATAGCTAATGTTTTCTGCGGTTCTGTTGCAATCTATTCTGTCAGTACACAACCCATTCAAACCAACAGACAAACCAAGGCAAGAAGCCTCTGCCAGCTATGGTCGATAAAAATGTAACTGAATTAAACTGAAAATAAAGCTTGATAACAGATAAAAACAGGAGCCCTCTTCTTTACTTTATGTCATAATATTTAGACACTGTTTATTTGGCGAAATATGGCAAAATATATAATTTTTTTTATGATATATCACAACTTGACACAGGTTGCATTTATATGAGGTTTAGGATTGCCTGTTTACAATACAGAGCTCAGGTACACCACTTTGGTCAACTTTGGCTATGTGCTTTTTAAATGTGTTGTAAAAATACATTTTATTGCCTCATTTACTTAAGTATCCCAATAGAATGAGCATTGATTGCAATTAAAATAGGCCTAACAAACACTTTGAATTGCCTTGTGTTTGAAAGGTGCTATAAAAGTAAACCTGCCCTGCTTTGCCTAACTAGAACAATATTTTATACAACTGAAGGAATGAAACAGACAGCAATGACAAATATTGGTATTGATTGGAGCTACAAACAAGGGGGGGTATTACCACTCTGAAGGATATTTACTTAGTCTTAAGGAATTTTTTATTATGTACAGTATATAGAGGTTATAATAAATTATTTATAATGACATAACTGACTGAATGTTTTCTTATCCTGTGTACAATTTCACTTTTATTACTTACAGCACAAATAAATGGAAATTTCCCTAGACAAAGTACTTCTGAAATTCATATCACATTTTATTTTATATCTGGAATTTTTATATCATATAGGGTGAAATACAGGTATGAAAATTATTTTGTGCATTTTATGCCGTGTTAGACATGTCACAGTTGAGATGTCACAGTTTTTCCACTGAGTTTAGTATGCCACTTCTATCATAATCTGATCACGTTTCAGCATGGTTATGTACTGTATATCTCTGGCTATGTTTTCCCCTCCCCCCTTTTTATTCATGTTACTTTTTGCTTAATATCTGCTGCTCTGTGGCCGTAAGCATCTTAGCTCTCTCTTTAAGTCAGTATCTTCTTCATTGTGATCGATGTTTGACTTCTCTGGTATTGTGTGCTTGACATCTCAGGTCTGTGTTGTAAAGTCATGAACGCTCCATATTTTATCTGGAAGTTAGCTTAGTGGAACCACTTAATCCCACATCGATTTGTTAGGTTAACTCAAGTCAGCCGTTTCATATTAAGCCCTGCTTTTCTGAGCCTCCTTTGTGGAACAGCCTCCAGGCCTTACCTGCTGACTTGTGAAACAGGAACAGTTTTTGAATTTTTCTAGGTTGCTTTTGGAGGTGGAGCAACAGTCCGACAGCACTGGCAGTGTTGTATCAAGAGGCACTTGAACTGCTTTATGTCTCGCTATAAGCAGTTACCATATACTTACAAGATCATTAGTGAAGCACATCAGCACATTAATATGTCTGTCTATTGTGTTCTTGCATTATTGTGTTCACAAGAATGTGCCTACAGGCAGACAGGGATCTGTTTTCATGAATGAATATGCAAACACAGGTCATGGCACATGCTCACCATGCAAACTCACATCAGTGTAACCAACACATTTTTGGACATCAGAGAAGACATATTTATGCCTACATTTACAGGTGTGCTCATAAATGCAACTATTGATAATACTGCATGTTTTACATGTTTACATGATTGTATGAACTGACAGCTAATAAGCCCATGACAATCCCATTTAACTAACTTAAGTATTTGTTTTGATTATTCATAAAGAAATGGAGGTTTTTTTTTTTTATCACATTCTACTCAACTTCTTCTCTCTCTGCTGCTCTCATAGACGAGTTCATACTGCTGCATGGCTAAGCTTTGTTCAAACCTACAGAACTTTATTTGAAATACTAGTGGAAATTTTCCAAAAATATGTCCTGCTGAATTACAAGGAAATTATGTGTATAAAATGATGCGCATGGTATCTAAATATTTTCTATTTGATGTAATGCTGCAGCCATAAAACAGTGGCATCTTGGATTTGAATATTTCTCTCAAATTAAGTGTGATGTAGCTTCAATGAAGCATTGCAGCCAACAGATGCAGATTATGTGTGTGCCATTATTGTACAATATGAAAAAAAATGTATTTTTGCTACTTAGGGGTAAATTCAACAGAGAATCAGAGTTAAAGGGGCACAATGCAAAACAGAGAGTTGAGTCAACTGGCAAAACTGTGGAATAAGTCCATAACCAATCTGCAAGTCAGGCCAGTGATGTGAACCACACCCTCCAAAGTTCCTGTTTATTCCATGTTTTTTTGCCATTCAATTCTAAACAGTCCTCACTTCAGTTCCATTTTACATAGCGCACCTTTAACCAAAATACTTAGAGCTATGATACTGCTAAACTACATCATGTTTGTTACTGTCATTGGCCTTACTGCATTTTTTTTTTTTTTAAATGCAACGCTTCAGGTGCTAATTTTGGAAAACCTGTTAGAAAGGAGATGACACATGCGGTTGTTGCAACCTGGTGACGGATTATTTTGGAAAAGGGTGCAGAGTGAAGACTGGTGGGAGCAGCTGGTCCTGAGGGAGCTCAGTGAGTGGAGAGAGAAATTTAAAAAAGAACTGTGTGATTTCCTGTGTCCCATGCACTCCCTTGATGTCTGTCGGTGCTACTATGTCCCATGCTCGAGTGCACCAGTGATTCCTCATGTTTAACCCATTTACTCCAATTTCCCCACATTTTACATTGCAAAAAAACATTTTGTAAATCATGCAGGGGTACTAAAGATTTCACAATGTATAATCAAAATCCCTCATTTTTTTAATTTGACTGAAAAACACACCTAATAATGTTCTGCCTCTGCGGCTAATGAAGTTGTCATCATTCATAAACCACGGAACTGATAATTAATTATTTTAAGCTCTCTACGGAATTATTTAGCAAGGCTGACTCATCATCAACTTGCTTGAGTATTCTTGACAGATTTGTCTGAAGATCTGGTAGCTGTTTACCCGCCGCATTGCTTCGTCCTGCTTGCTTGCTTGTGTCTTACCTGAGCCGGAATAGCTACACTGCTATGAGGTATACTCCCGGCAAGTCTGCCTTCTGCCTTTGTGCAGCTTGCCTATGAGCTTGAGCACTGCTACCTCAATATCCACTGAATTTTCATTCCAAACATCCATCTATGTAGCTCCGGATCTCTAGCTTGCTCCTGCATGCTTGCCATCATACTGTGTTTTTTCCTTTACCTCACCTTTTTTAGAGATCTGCCGTCTCCTGTCCACCCTACACACCTTGACAAACATCTCCTCTGGCAATGGTGGCTCTGGATGGCTACTCTATCTTGGATCTCTTCAGCTTCAACCATCACGCTCCAGCTGACTGTCTGGATATTCTTAATAAATTGGGGATTGTGTGCCAAACAATATGGCACAAAATCCAAAACTGACTCAATCTACAGCCAACTTGCCACTCCCACCCTAGCACCCTCTAACCCTGCGCCCATACCCTGTCCCAATCTGTCAGCTTACTCCCATCTCCACCTCTGAGCTCTCCAAATTACTAGCCAGAATGAAGACTGCTACCATTGCCATGGAGCCTATTCCCATGAAACGTATCAAACTTTGTCTCTCCACCATTATCCCACTCTTCACCACAGTGGTTAACACCTCCCTGTTCATTGGTTCTGTCCCCCAGCTCTCAAACTCCCTGCTGTTATCCCCATCCTGAAATAGCCGGGTCTTGACCCTGAAATCCCTAAACTTCAGATTCATATCCAACCTCCCCTTTCTATCAAAAATACTGGAACATGTAATTTCTTCACAATTTAAAGACTTCCTCACCTGCAACCACCTATTTGAACCATTTCAATCCAGATTCAGACCATTGCACAGCGCAGAAACTTCCCTCCTGAAAGTCAACAATGACCTCCTCCTCTCCTCTGACTCAGGCTCCTTCAACATGCTCATTCTACTAGACATCAGTGCTGCCTTTGATACCATCACCCACTCCATCCTCTTCACTCACCTCAAATCATCCCTCAACATCAATGGCACTGCTCTCTCCTGGTTCAAATTCTTCCTCTCTGACAGCCACCATTATATCAACAGCAACAACTGCAAATCTAAAACAGCCCCTGTCATGCAAGGTGTCTCCAAGGCTTGGTGCTTGGTCCCCTCTGCTTTATTCTATACCCTCGGTGACATCATCCACGGCCTGGCCTTCACTTCCACTGTTATGCCGACACCCAGGTCCATCACTGCTGCACCCACTCCACCCTTACAAATTGCCTCTTGGACATAAAACTCTGGATGCAAACAAATTTTCTCAAAATACCTGTGACAGTTCTGAGATTCTTATCATTGACTCTAAGTCCCTCACTAAATTCACCCAGTTTTTCCCTCATCCTTGATGGCTCCACTGTGCACACTTCACCTCATCTTTGTAATCTTGGTGCTATATTTGACCCCACACTGTCATTTTGTTAATTTTGTTAATTAAATCAGTCAAACAACATTTTTCAACATTTTTCAATCTCACCTCAGTTCCTTTACCACCACACCCTGCTGCACTCTCCACTCAGCTGACACAAACCTCCTAGCCACCCCAGCAGCACCAGCCAGTGAACCTGGGGTGACAGGGCCCCCTCCATCGCTGCCCCTGCCCTCTGGAATTCCCAACTCAAACCCATCAGAGACTCCAACACACTCTCCTCTTTCAAGGCATCCCTGAAAACCCTCCTTTTCAAAATAGCTTAAAACATCTGACATCTCCCTCCATGCTTCTGACTGCCTCCATTTCTTTGTTTCTTTATGTTAAATTTTCTACTTGAATTTAATTAATTTATCTCTTTTTATTGTAATGTGTAAGTACTAAGAAAAACACTATACAAATTAAATGTATCATTATTATTATTATCATTGGTAGTTTAGCATCATTATTAAAACAAAATTTTCCTTTGGGACTAGTGTCAGAGAGACCCTTTCACCACCCAACTCATCAACACACAATGGTGTTGCTACTTTTCGGAAAATGAATGTGGATGACTTTATTACAGTGATGGAATTCACTTTCATATTGTAGTGGAATGAACAGAAACCAATGGCTGGATATAAATAGTAGGAAAAATGATATTGGAGTTCTAAAATACAACTGTTTGCTTTGGGAACGAAACATGCAAAACCACTGGTATGGTGGTCCTTTAAAGCCAATTCATTTGGTATGCACAATAGCACAGAAGTAGTTTCTAACTGTGCAAGAGCCTGGCCCTGATTGTGCAGGACGAGGTGTCTGTACTTGTGCAATGTTTTGAAAATGCACACCACATCTTTCAAATTAGAGGCTTGAGGCTGCAGATGGGAACACACCAGTTGCTGCCCTCAGATGGCTGTAGGGATTTAATCAACCAAAAGGGAATGTCCTCATACATTCTACAAACAGCTGTGGATGACAGGTACCAGTAAGAATTGTATCAACACTGATTTGTATCAGCATTTCCCTCTCATGCACTCCCTACCCATTTAGGCACAAGCAATGTCATTGCAAACCATGATAACCCAATGGTCTCAGGTGGGGAAAAAAAAATACAAATTACAACTTTTCTAGTGCAAGGTATTGCTGCTACAAAAACAGGGCTCACAATATCCTGCACACCATGCACCATCGTGGTAAAACATAAAATAAGTGTTTAATATAATGACATATGATGATATCTACATTTTGTGTCATAACAATCAAATCTCAGATCAGATATATTAAAGCCAGTCAGTTAAGTACAGACAGTAGATGGTCAAGAATGACATTTGTCCCTTGCAGGGTGTTAATGTGACCTAAGCAAACAGGCTAGCAACGCCAACTAACAACCTGGACCAAAGCTGCGTGGTGGTCAGCACAAACCTGCCATGTGCTTGATCTTTCCTTAAGACTAACCACACTGGCAGAGGAGGATGGGAGATAGCTATGAATATGAATAGCTGTCCATTTGAGATATGCCTTCCTCATATCTTTTGCACTGCTAATAACAATGTTTTTGTTGCATTAGTACAACAATTGACCACCGTCACCACTACTCACATCAGAAATCAATTAGCACACCTCAAACCTCCGTACTTGAGAATGACCTGCCTGGTGACAGTTTGTTTGTTTGTTAACATAATACAGCTCTCTAACATTTTGCCAGAATCTTTTGGCTGGGTGGAATGGTGAGCTTCAGTATCGATTCCAGGCCAGAGATGTAGTCAGGCTTAGTGAGGCAGGGAGGTGAATCACCCAGGCTCCTCCACAGGGACTTGATACTGGCTTAGCTCCAGCTCCATCTATTCCTGCTGATCCCTGGCATTGCAAAGAGATGGCTGGCTGACCGGCTAGCTGGCTGTCTCTTTGAGTGACTAGCTTGCTAACTTGCTTGGTGGCTCTGCTACTATAATCACTATCTGGATTGCTTGTTGACTGACTGACTCTCTCACTATCTGACTGGCTGGCTGCCTGACCAATGATGGGACGTTTGGCTGACTGACTGGTTAAATAGAGCTGGACATCTTTACCTCACAGCTTGGCTGTTTAACTCTGGCCAAGGGGGAAAATATGGGCCAGGGAAAAATTTGGTGGATAAATCAATAACAGTCACACTGGTTGCTAACTATGAGACAACATATGATTTCCTGGTTATATCTAGTCTTGGGTCTGTCCTCAAACTTAAACCCTGCACTCCCTCTGCCTGCGAGCCAAAAATGGCTTGGCATCAAACACACTCCTGATTGGCTGCCTGTTACTCTGCTCAAAACAAAGCAATAGTGTCCAACCTTCCTGGATGCTTAAACAGCCTAACATTAGTTGAAACATAGTAAACACAGTTGTTATTATAATTATAAGCTTAATTTATTGGGCACCTTTCATACAATGGATGTACTTAAAAAAACAATAAAATAAAGAATCTATCTATCTATCTATCTATCTATCTATCTATCTATCTATCTATCTATCTATCTATGTACATACACAGCATTATATAAGCATTAGGTATGATATTCCACCATTTTGGAGTTAAAAACAGCACTGCCTATTTTATTATGTGTAGGATTGTTTGTGTTTCAAAAACCAGCAGCAGAAGATTTAAGAGCGCGTCAGGGATTATAAAATAGCAAAAAGTCTGCAATGTAGGCTGGACCCAAACCATTAAGAGCTTTATAAGCAAGTAAAGGGACTTTTACATCTATTCAGCAAGATAGCAGGAGCCAATGGAGTGCAGCTAAAATGGAGTTGATATGTTCTCTCTTCCTTGTTTTGGTTAAAAGTCTAGCGACACAGTTCTGAATTAGATGGATTCTTTTCAATGGACTGTTTTCAGTATGACTGGTGAAAGGAACATTTCACTAATCCAATCCATCTTAAATAAAAGCAAAAAAGATGCATTTTTCAGCATCTTTTTTGGACTAAGAACAGCCACACTTTGGCAGTATTTAATAAATGATTTAAAAAACAAAACAAAACAAAACAAACGAAAAAACAAAAATGTTTTTTGGTCACCCTCTTAACTTCTTTCTGTGTGATGTAGAGTCTGACTCTAGGACAATGCCGAGCATGTTACCTCTGACTTTATCTGGGGAGCCAGATTACCAAATTCAAAGAATGGCACTTAATTAATTAATTAATTGTCTGAAAAGTACAGTTTGGACACTGGTTACTTAACACATCATATCCTTTGTAGGACAAGATGAGCATAACTTGGCACTATCCCATGGCAGTGGCCAGGCTGACCTGTTGACAGGTAGTATTGTCTGCTTTCACATCTGGCTCCCTGTGTAGTTTACCAGTGTCTTGTTAAGCCCGGAGGACATAATGCCTACTTGTCCTGTGTAATTCTGTGTGCCCTACTTGTTTGTGCTATGTATGCATCTACAGTCAAAAGACTATCTATCTCTCCATCTGTCTCACTGTCTATCTCTCTATGTATCTATGTATCTATCTATCTATCATTGTAGCCTCCTCTTCCTTGGCACGAGTACCAGGGCATCTCGGTGCCTCCACTCTGGGGCTGCAGCAGGGCTAACATTGCTGCTCAGAGCTGGACCTTTTTGCCATGTTACAGGGTCTCAGACACTGACCATGTTTCAAGCCTGTAATAAAATGCAACTCTAATGCAATCAAGACATCAATGCGAGCAAGACAGAAGCTGTGTTAACACCAACCTGTCAAC
>OMLB01021545.1:25757-37630 GCA_900302555.1 Myripristis jacobus
TAAAAAAATAACAAGGATTTTATTATTTAGTATTATTCTTGAGTACTAATTTCATCATCCAGTTTCAGTTTTCTGCAGAAATGAGAGGGCTTTAATTCCCCTAGACTAACAATATTATCGTGACAGTGGACCACTTTCTTGTTGGAACTATTATTGTGCTGCAACAACTGGTGATGGGCACTTATGGCAAAAATGCTATTCGATACTCACGGCAAACTAGTCAACAATTTTTCAATTCCAATTTATTTTTAAGAGGATAGTCCCAAACTATTTGATTTTTCCAACTATCTGAAAATGTGAAAATCACGACCCATCCCGAGCAACAATTATTGCTTGATTCAAGATAAATCAACTGATAGAACACTCTTAGCATGGAAAGGAAAGGTCTCATTCATTCACTGTTTTTAATACCCAATGAAAACAATTTTTAAAAAAAAATGGAAAATTGCAAAAATTATGTACCTTTTTGTATGATTTTACTGGCATTAGTAAAAATCAGTCACAGGATTTAAACACAGTCACATTTCTATAAGTGTGATCAGGATGTTTAGGTGTACTTGGTGATGTCACACATGTCACCATTCAGATACCTGTAATAACTGCATGTCACATGTAAGTAGATTATTAGGGGAGGTGCCACTTCATAGAGTTATCTAACAGTATTTTACTGCCCACGCTATTAAGCAATAAATGCAGAATTGTGTGTGCATAAGCTTAGCATTTTCCATCTAAATAGGATTTGACAGAAACAGAGTGATTCATGCTGGCATTCACTTTGTTAATTTACATGAGATGACATAGGGACATTGCATGCAACTGTGTGGAGATGTGAATGCTACCATGGACATCAGTTCTGTTGTTCCTGACCACCTACTGGACTGGTGACTCAGTGGTGCTCTTTCCTTAGATGTACTCATCCAAGGCAGTGTTTTTTTTTGTTTTGTTTTGTTTCTTAACGTGCGAGTTCTTAAAAACAAGGTCAGTGAATTCTTGTTTGCATGAATGCTTATGTAATCAAGTTTCTCAGCTAAGTCCATATTTGTTTTCGTATTTGTTTGGCGGGCTGGCCTTTAGGGTGGGGGACAAGTCGTGCTCGAGGGGACATTTTTTATTTTTATTTATTTATTTCTTTATTGCATTCAGCTATGGTCACCTCAGAGCTTTGAGAAAACAACACTGCTAGAAACGATGGAGGCCGAGCCATGATCTAACAGCAGCTGACACACTGGTGGGGAGTAGCTGTTAACAAACCTCTCTGCAGCCGCAGCCTTTCCACCAGCCACAGTGATATTTCCCCCATCTGGCAAGTGCCTCATTGTTTACAGATGCAGCAATGCGGAAAAGGAAAATATCTGCACTCTCCCAGGTTTAATTTCAACACAGCCCATTTACCTATTGTTGCTCATCTGCCTCAAACCCGAACACTGCAGTAATAGAACTCTGTCGCCCTCAGTTGCAACACCTCTTTGCTGTTCAGAGAAGGTAGCTAAGGCTGCCTGAGCAGCCACGGAGAGGCATTTATCAGTGTCAGACACACCACACAGAGGACTCACTGCAACACAGTTGTCAGCATAATTTGGCTGCCTCATAATCTCCCACTCTGCAGCCCTGGGGATTATTCAACTTTTTACCTCTATTCAGTGGCAAGTAATATCTTTCTGTGTTTTGCTTCAGGGTGCATAGGGCTATCTCAGCTCAGAGCATGGCTGACTTTGTGTTTGAACTCTTTGACCAGTAGGGCGATGATTGGCAGGTGCATATGAGAAGGTGCAGTGCAATTATAGCATGTTTAGTAGTCAGCAAAACTGAAAAAATGCAAAGCAACTATACAGAATAAATGCAATAGAATTAACCTTCTCTTCTCTTCTCTTAACCTACATTCAACATTAGTGCAATGTCTAATAGTCATGGCAAGTGTGTGAATATTTCTTTTACATCTGCAGACCATTACTACGAAAAACTGGGTTGTGTTAGGTTATTGTGGACAAGGGCACGCAGCAGGGCTTCCCAGCCTCTTTAGACACAGGACCTATTTTCTCTGCCAGCTTGAGGTGAATAACTGTGCTGAGGCGAAGGAGATAAGGTGAAAATCTGGACCACTGAAAAGAAAAATATTATATTATGTAAGCAATAGCCACAGAAATAAGTTAAAAAGGTAATTATCAAAGTACGGCAAGCCTACAATGTGCAAATTGATGTCAGTTCTCTTAAAATAACCAACAAAAAAGTAATCCCAACTGTGGAAACAGCAATTTATCAATGGCGACTTCATTTGCTGAGAGTAACAAAATCAATAATTGTGTGTAAACTATAAGTAAAATTACAGTTTATGTTTTATGGTTTAGTGCCTTAATGATCTGTATATTTTATAGTTGAGGAATTATCAATTAATTTTTAGTACAAACAACAAATACTTTTTAAACATAGAGGTGCACTCTTTCACAGTCCAGAGCAAATCCATTTACTGAGAATGGGAAGATGAACGGTTGCTTCAAAAAATACCTTATAAATCACTGATCGTTGTAAATCACCATTCTGGTGGTAAGCCAATGCCACATTATTGTAGCCGGTCTTGTTTTATTGCAAAAATGTTGGACTATCCAAACCTGCTTTATTTGCTTCAGTGAGAGACTTTTCTGGCACAAGAAAATGGCCATGTCCTAATATCAAATGACATTCCTGGTTTGAGGTAATATGTGGCTATTGTTTCTATAATCTGCAATTGCTCAAACAGTCATTTTTAATTTAAAATATGAAAACAACAGTCAGAAGGTCAAATGAAATGTGGATGGATTGTCTCAACTGACCTGCCCAACTGGCAGTGCTACTTTCATCACCATTTATTTTGACTGTGTTTGGAAATACCAGAATAGAGTTTTTATTGTCCACTAGTGGACATCTCCTTTGCACAGACCAGCGAAAAAACATGCATATTAACACGATTACATTACAAGATAATGTAAATAATGTCCAGCAGTGTCCTTAGGTTTGTCAGTCTAAATGGGGAGTTGAGGTAGTTAAGCGGGGGATGAGGGATCTTACAACCTGACCTTGGATTGATTTAGCAGCTGTATCGCTGGTGGAATGCAGCAACGTTTACCTTGCTTGGTGATAAATTTACAGATGACATATCTCCATCCCCCACTATTTTCTATGCTTTTCTCTTTGCCCTGGCACTGCTGCCCACAGAGCTTGGACCCAAGGGAGATTACCTTCCTCAGTTTGTTCTTAGGTTTCTCTGACAGGCCCCTATACCATGCTAAGAAGGAGGTCAGTATGTTCTAAGGATTGTGGGGAGGCCTTCAGCTGCTTCAGCCTCTAAAGCAGCTATGTCAAACTGATTCAGTAAAGGGGCCATATTAAAAATCACAACAAATTCGAGGACCAAACAGGGTCTATATTTTTTGAATGCTTTTTACCCAAAGTGGTCATTCTTTAAATCAAAATATATTCTGTGAAAAATAACAATTAATGCGCAAGTACTTAACCTTCCTCCCCAAAGTGTCTTGCTATAAAATAAAGGAAGGATCTCTAAAACCAAACTGATAAGAGTGGAAAATGAAAAGAAGCCACTTTATCATTTTTTTTTTTTATCATTTTTTTTCTCTTATTGTATCTGCAAGCCTACCCTGAAAGCCACAAAGTGGGTAGCACTGTTAGCTGTATCAATCAGAGCGGTGTCATCAGCAAATCTGATTGCTATACAATCACTGCTGGAGCTCCGCAGGTTGTTGGTGTAAACAGAGAACAGCACCAGGTAGATGACTGTCTCCTGGGGTGTGCCTGTGTTTGTAACTAGGACAGATGAGGAAGAGTCATTCACTTGGACATACTGCCCTCTGTTGAGGAGGATGTCCATTGCTGCCTTCAAATGGAAGTCATGGGCTTTCAAAAAAATTCTACTTCCAAAGTCGCGAATATCACAAGGGGGGAGCCTTAATATGTGAGGTGCTTTAGCTTGGTGCAGAGTATGTGAGATGGCATGCACTTCAAGCTGCCTTCCAATGTTTCCATTAGCTTAGCGCTTTTCAAAACTCTTCTTCAGAGAGTCACTTCTTCACCAATTGCAATCTCAGTCAAAATGAGTCTTGCCTGGACAACAGGTGGAACCACACACCCTTTCCAGTGATTTCAAACAGGCCTTGCAAGTAAACCATTGGTTTATTTGGTTAAATGGGAGTAACAGTTAATTACAGACAGCTGGTGCAAGCAAACCAAGCCCTTGTTAATCTGCTTCACATGTGACACTCATTGTGATTGGTGAGATAGTCATAAATTACTTTCTGAGATTTCTCAGGAAGAGTTTTGAAAACAACTGGGGTCATGAAATCATTGGATGTCTAGGAGATGTTGAGGAACAGCATCCTAACAAAGGAGTGTGGGCCCTCCACATGGGTATAGGTGGTGTGGAGCAAAGACATCACAGCATCCTCTACAGAGTGGTTTTGTCAGTATGCAAACTGTGGATTGAGGGAAGGCCCTTATATTGTGAGGCGGGGAAGCATTTACATTTCATACACTTAACCAGCTGATGCAAGGGCTTCGGGCTTAAGTCTGCTCCTTGGAGTTGGGCATTTTCTGGCATAAGCCCTATTTCGGAGCTTTTCCACTGTGTGTTTGTGGTGGGAACGGTTGAAAATCTGAAAATCTGTCTGACAACACCGGCAAGCTTGCCGGATGACTCCTTTGGTATTCTCCCTTTGATTTAATTCTGGGGCTTTGGTAGGGTTTACCTTCTACAACACTTAAGGGGCAATTAGCTATAGAAGACTCCTAAGCAATCAGCTTGTAGTAATACTTAGGCTATTAGTCAGTCATGCACTATCACCAAAGTAGTAGCACATTACTGGCAGGTCACATCACATATCTATTACCAAGGATGTCCAGCATGTGAGTCAATAAATTTTGAAATATAAAACAAGCAGCCGTAAAAAAGATAGATGCCTGAAAAAGCTTGAAGAGTAGTTACAGATCCATTCATGAACATTTTAAGTAAAAGTAAATATCTGAATCAGAAATTAGAATTCACGTTATTTGCCAATACATGTGAATATGGCATAGACAAGCCATAGCAACACAAAAACTAAAAAAAACAAAACAAAACAAAACAAAAAAAAACAACCTGCGGAAGCTACAACCAGCAATACGCCATGTACTAAAAACAGCCGTAGATAAAGCTTTTTTTTTTGACACTGCAATTCACTATCGGTTTGAAACATCGGCACTCCTAACTTATAATAGTGTGTAAAAGGGCATTTAAAAGAAGAGTTTTTGCAAAGAGTTTGTCCATTCCAAATGACTGGCTGCAAGACATCAGCAGGTCAGACAATCAAGGGAGAGTTGTCCATCGTACAGTCTGAGATCACATCAGAGAAAACTCCAGATATAAAGGCTTTGAGGCAAAACAATGGAGCTTTTGTGGATTAGTCTTACAGCTGAGGCACTTTGCGATTTGTGCTTGCAATTGGTTTTGAGGGTGGCTATGTGTTTGCATAATGTTCATTTCAAGGTCATGTTTGCACCACAGCTTTATTGGCATAAATATCTTAGTAACAAAGACAAAAACTCTGCTCTGAGGTTCAAAGCAGTCTTAACAAATGTGGACCTCAAAGTTGTTATGTGAGTCAGATCGGTTGACCTGAACAAACAGTTTTTAACTTTGCTGGCTAGCACACTAGACAGTAATCCAATTTAGCAAATAAACCAATGATAAAGGACGAGTAAAGCAAGTTAAAACCTTGGATTTTCTTACTTAGGGGCCCATTGTTCTTGCATGCTGTCTTCATTAAAAACCCAGATTTGAGAGGTCCTAAAAGACAATAACTGTAATAAAACAGAGTTTTAGGAGCTGCTTTTTCTACAGTAATCCATTCCATTCCAATGGTTTTAATTCCCCTTGTAGGGCAACGATATTGTCTCTACCCTGGTAAGATCAACCAAATCTTGAGTAAACAGGAAAATATCCTTCTTTTGGAGCTGACATAGTTATAAGTCTTGCAAAGCGATGCAAGAGAACATTATAAATGTTTTTTTTTTTTTTTATTGCTAGCCTTATGCTTTGGAAGCTTGTAGGGGTAGAATCTATGAAGGGAAACCCATGATTGACGCCACTGCTAGGTAAAGAGGTCACATCTGTTAGATCGAAGGGCTTTGTTAGAACTCACTCCTCTGATATAATGATAGCCTGGTAAATCCTTGGTAAAATGGTCAAGTCTTTGTTCAGCCAGGAGTCTAACTGGTGCAGTGGGGTGCTGTCAGTCACATGTAGATGGGAGGAATAAAAACTGACGTGTTCTGATTGGATTGCTCCACTTCTACATGTGAAAGTAGCTTTAAACCCCAGTAAAACCCTCCCTTTGATTCTGGAGATTAACTGATAAACCTCTATCTGCACAGAAAGATTCTCATAGTTTCATGATGTTTTCTACATCCAATGATGACAACAGAATCATTTTAATGGGAAACATATTTCAGTTTCTTATACTTTTAATGGAAACATGCAACTACTAGCCATTGCTAACACTAGCCTCTACTAGATATGTTGGCTAGTGTGCAAATCAGATTAGTTAACAAAAGGACAGTGATGATGAGCTGACCAGATACTATGACAAAGTTGCTAACAATCTGGCTTTCTCTAAACACAAAATCAGCATGATTCATCAGTTGCAGAGGAACAAGTTCCAGTTCAAGAACAGCACAGTGTCTATCATGTGTTTGAATTCTATGGAGACAAGTTGTGCATTTACAGGCACAATCTGCTGCTCATACTTCCAATATGGCTGTCAGAGGGTGTGTTACATAATTTGAAAGCCACTATGGCAAATAATTGTTTGCTATGTGCATATTTCTATGATTTAATAGACTTAATCATATTTTCACATGGCTTACTAAAATATTCAATTGTGACAAGCCTGTCAAAGCATTTTCTGACTTCTGAGTGACAGATTTTTATTTACAGGCAGTCCAGTTGATATTATTGATTTCTAATCAACTAAACCAGCGACCTCAACCAAACACTCAGCTAAGCTAGATTAGAGACATGCAAGATTTTTCTGATAATACTTTTAATTATTCAGAGATCATGATACATTTCATTGCTGTTAAATGAATGTAAATGTAAATTACTTCGCCTTGTAATATAATCAATTTAACTCATTGAGTAGGTCGATATAGTGTTTGCATTTTTCAGAATGACACACTCTAAATATGCTTAACAGGCATGGTCTGTTATCTTCTGCCATGATATTAGCTTGTAATGCATGTTGTCCATCCATTGCACAGGCTGATCATGTTTGTACTGGCCAAACATAATGGCTCTCAGTAGGCATTACACTGCAGACATCTTTATAATGATTTTGGCCTTACTGTGCTTGACTCATTTGATGAAGGACAAAAGTGTAATAGATATCATTCTTTGCAATCTGTGTGATTGTGAATTGGGTATTGGAATAGATGAAGCCTCACTGTCAAGGGTATGGGGGAGCTCTGGTAATGCAGACATAGTACAGTATATCTCATGAATTAACTCTTTAGTTCAACATCAACATCAGACAGGTAAGTCATATTGCAGTTTGTCATGTGACCTTAGTAGTGTTAAATTGGAGGCAAGTATTACTGCCTTATAGCACAGAATTACCATTCTTTACCTGCAGGGGTTTGATAGGGTAGGTGATCAATACCTCAAAAATGACTTGGCCAGGTGAGGAAATGTCTAACTTTATAAACTAATGTCATCTGAAAACTATAGCACACCTAATTAGTATGGTCAAACATAGCCACTTTTTACGGCTAGCAGACACCAGCTAAAACACAAGACACCTTACCTCAAGTTGGTTTATAAGTAGAGCTAGCCCAATACCATCGCAACGATCTGTATAAAAATGACCACTGTTCTAACTATCACCACTGTTATTTGGATTTGAACTGCAAAGTCTGCTCTTCTCCAGTCGAGTTCTGTGCTAACTGCTTTTCCTAACCTTAACCATGACCTTTTTCTGACCTTAACTATTACCTTTTCCTAACCTCAACCAAGTTGTTTTGTTGGCTAAGGCTACTGGAATTTAGCCAGTTCTGGAAAGTAAAACTTTCATGTGCACGAAAAGGAACATTGGTTTTGTCCATGGACACAAAATAAATGTTAATATGCATGAAAAAAGTGGAAAATTCGAGTTCATGGACACAAATCTTTAGATAAAATTTTGGGATTATTGCACAAACTGCTGTGAAACTGTTTTTTTTTTTTCCACTGATGTTGTTGCAGGGTGTTAGGTTGGTTAAGTTCATAGATTACTTAACATGCCTTTAAATTTGTTACACATCAGGTGTTTCATTGCTCTTGCATCATGTAGCCAACCAGCAGTGTGTTACCTGAGCCGGGGTTGTGTTTAGCTGTCTTGGAGGATGTGTGAGAGCTGGAGGTTGATCCCACCCTCTGGTCTGAACTCATGCTGTCCTGGCCCAGAGGTGAGCTGGACTTCCTCGGCTTCTTGTCGGTCAGGTGGAGTGGGGAGCTCTTCTTGGCAGGCGGTGATGGTCGGCGTGGCCTGGCAGTGGTGTTGACCGTCAGCCAGGCCTGGGCTTTGTACTCCACAATCTCGCCATAGTTAGCTCGTGTCACCCGGCACTCATACAGACCTTCGTCACTCTTGCTGACTCTGGAGATCTGCAGCTTGTGGGAGATGTCGTTGCCCTGGACCTTCACCGTCTGTTAGAGGAATTTCAGGGGACAGCAGTGTCACAATATTAGATGGTATTTTGAAAAACACAATGAAGATTTATGAAATGTTTTGACACCTTATGCTATTATTCTAAAGCTGCTAAAATGTGATGAACAACAAAAGCCAAAGCAAACTTAATGTGGCTGCAAATTGACTTATGCATGAGGCTGACAGTGATTATCACAGATGACTGTGGCATATGGATGCCATAACAAATATGTTTTGGTTGGTTTGTGTTTCATCTAACTAAAAAGTTAAATGATCAAAATGAGTAGATGTTGTTTAACTGCAGTTTAAACAAAGTACAAATAGCAATAGGCTTTGAGTTTCAAAGGTGGCTCTCAACTGTCATGGCCCCAAGAGGATAGCTATAAATGTGGGGAGAACAGGAACAATAACAATAACAACAACAATAATGATGATGATCATGATTGATGATGACAATAATAATGTTAACAATAAATTCAATACTAATAATACTACCACTACTAATAATGATGATGATGAACAGAAGTGTCAGTTTGTCTTTTGCTTCAAAAATATTACAATAAATAACAAAGAATAAATAATTAAATAAAGAACAAAGAACACAACACATAACACAACACTACATTTACATAAAATCAATATAATCAATTACATTAGGCATTAGGCATGGGAACAGGGGTACAATGGTGTTAGAGAGTTCATTAAAGCCATTGCATTTGGTGTGAAAGACTTTTTGTATATATTCTTAGTTGCTGTAGAAGCTTTGGAGCATCTTCCACGAGGGAGTTTAATAAATTCAATTTGATTCATGTTTGCCCTTCAAATCAAGGGCTTAGTTTTTAGTAATGTGTCAAAGTATTTCACACCGACCAATAGTTGTTCTCACTCTATTTCTCATGTTAATGTGCATCTCTTGATTCAACTTTGCTGATGAAGTAATTTGCTGTCAACTGTTTTGCACTCTTTTCCAATGATTAACACCTTCATCCAGGGAGGAGGACTTAATAAGAAAACCGGATGACTCTTGTCTCCGGATGGCGTATTGTGAGAAACACTGTGTCACAATTTGGGTTATATCAGTCAGGACATGATCTTCAACTTACACTTATTTTTGTCCCCTCATCATCAGGATCTGGGTCTGGTATCATTTCCATCTGGGAATACACACAGCAAAAGAGAGGGAGAGGGAGAGGGAGAGAGACAAAAACATTAGCTCTCACACAGATATTTCCATGAAGTTGAATCTTGGCCCTGTTAAAAAAGCCTGCAACATTTCTAATAATGACTTTAACGCTGACTGGGTATAACCTACACAGGGCATGTATCCACTGATGGTTATAAATCTTTGATAGCTACATCAATAAACAGTTTATCTTAGAGATGGAGAGCCAGAGTGAATGCATGCTACTATTCAGCCTTTAAAAATAGACACACAAAGATGTCACTCCTGCCACTGTTCTGGTATATTTTTGGATTCTATGAGTGGTTTTGTTGGGGGATTAGATTAAAGACAGCACCCAGATCCAGTAGCGACTTGAGGAAAACAGGTTCAAACCAGAACGCTCTATGACAGACTGACAAATGCTTGAAACAAATTATGCCTCAAAAACCCCATCAGTCTCTCCAGTAAAAGCAATATTTCCCATAAAAGCTTATGACAAATAATAAAACCACAGAGTGCCTGGACTAGCTTGAAAAGCTAGTCCAGGCAAACACACACACACACACGTGTACACACACCCACACGCACGCACACAGCACAAAACAACTTGAAGCACAAAAAGCATCAAGAGCAGCACCATAGCCCCTGGGTTCAAAGACGGCCCCAATATATGAGCTCTAGTGGCATAATTCTAGCATGGTGGCAAGAACTAAGCCTTCAGCCTACATCATGGCCCGGGCATTGATTTTAGAGGCTATAATTTATTTATCCCACATTGGATGCCAAATGGATGTATGCCCGGAAAAAAGTCTGCTGACTATAAAGCTGGAGAGCAGCAAGAGTGGTGCAGCAGAGAGGCTGGGAGGGAAGCTTCTCCAGAGGACATGATAGCTGTTGGCTCCACAGGAGAGACGAAAGAAAGGACAGGAAAGGTATAACACCGCTACTCATGAGTATCTGCAGTAGAGAGCATTCTGTCAAGTGCTGTAATTACCTTGGAGAAACCAGCGCTTACTCTGGAGGATGTTCTGCTGACAGGTGATTAATGAGCAAAATTAGGAGCCATAGCTTTCCCTGTCTGCATGTATGCATGACTCTTACATCTTCACTTACTGCACAGAGGGACCTGGCACCCGCCATTGTATCTGGGAGATGTTGTCTTGAATGGCAAGGCAGCATTAATTGTGCTCAGTCTTGGCATGGACTGTCTTAAGTCATCAGTTTCAGCCACCTCTTTTACAAACTTCACAGTGGTTATATGGGCTGGGTGTGCAGTCTATATACGTCACCTGAGAAGGATAAAGAGTGCAACTGAAAGGCATTTTGCTCTGTTGCACTGCTCATACACTGGCTCCTACATTGATGGAAACAATGCCACCATAGCAATTCTGTTTCATGGGAGTTTACGCAATAGTCATGGAATTTGAACCGCAGATTCAGGCACAAGAAACGTCCATTTTTTGTGCATATGGACACAAATCAAATTGGTTGGTTAAGGTTAAGGTTAGGTTTAGGCACCAAACCCGGAAAATGAACATGGTTTCAGTCTATGAAAATTAATTGGACTTGAACCTTGGTTGCCTCAGTGAAAGTCAGGATGATCATCCACCACCCTGCCTTCATCCTCATGCAGACTTTGTGGATCTTCCTACTGCCTCACTATACATGGCACAGGCACGAAATGCACTTCAAATTGAAATATTTTCATGTGGACTGTCATGAAAAAAAATGGAATGGAAATGAATTTTTTACTGAGCATAGACGATGGAGAAAGCTTGTTAGCCATTAGCAGTGATTCTACATGGCACTTTCCTGTGGAAAAATGACGAAATTGCTTCATTGTGTGGTACTTTTAAGGATAGAGTTCATCCATTCTAGAACACTGATATTATTTTACTTCCTTCTTAGCTGTTACGTAGGGGTACTATCTTCCTCTCATTGTTACTGAGTGCTGCATACTGGCTTGATTGTCCAAATGCTAACTGCTAGCCTCCTGCCATTGAGAT
>OMLB01021545.1:37653-51091 GCA_900302555.1 Myripristis jacobus
CCCCCCCCCAGCTACCGTCCTAAAAAATAACCAAAGGTTTCAAAGGTTTAGAACTGTTGCTTTCCAAAGCTAAAACACAAATATGTGACTTCTGAGTGCACATGGACTATAGTTTTGCTCAAATTAGTGTTTCTAACTATTTTTGCTGTCATCAAAATCAACAAATTCACAAAGATCCGCTAATTTTCAGTTATGCCCTCAGGTTGTCACTATTATGTGCCTGCACAGAAAACAAATCACTATATGAATTTATTCATTTCTTCTGCTATCAGGCTACAAAATGCTCATAGTAGCCAACTGCATCTGTCTTTTTCCAATAGATTGACGTCTGGTTTCTGATGTTCTAATCTGTTGATCTGTGCACTTGTCACTAGTATGCTGATGTTATTGTTGATGTTGATGTGGATGTTGATGTTGATGTTGATGTCTAACTGCTGCTGCTAATGTACTTATTCATTTGTTTTCATCTACATGAATGTGATAGCTCTAGAAATGAATTGCCCTTTGGGACTAATAAATTATTCTGAACTGAAGTGAACTTCCTTTATGAGCAGTAGCCACCACAGAGACAGAAGTAGATTGCTTGAGTTTGCTTGTTTTCTTGACTGAACACATATATGTATGTTGAAGGACAAAAATAGCAACTTTCTCCAGAGTACTAAAAGATAGCTGGTAAGTATTGTGGGTAGCTTCTTCTTTTCCTCTAGCTCACATACGTTTCAGGTGTGTCACATACGTTTCTTTTTAACTTTGAACATTTCAGGCTGTAAAAAATCTGCTACACATCATCAAACTTTTTGAATGGATTAAGGCAGTTATTATTAACAATGTTACCTAACAGCTAGGAGGAAAGTGAATTAATATCCCATTTTTCAAAATAGGTGAACTATCCCTTTTAAGAACCCAATATAGTGAGCATTGCTGGCATAGTGCACAATAGGAAAACTGGGTCTGCCTACAGTGATGACTACAGTGATGTATATTTATATTTACGTGACAATAGTCATGTAAATAAAAATGTAGCATTACATTCATTAAATATCAGCTCCGTTGGGCTGATATATTTGAGAAGCAGATGTGGAACAAACGTCCTTGGTGAAATGTGAACCTAGGACGTTCTGCCTGCATGGCGTGTGCCTTGGCCGGCTGCCCCACCAGGATGTCCCTCATTGCTTGTCTAGTTTCTTGCAGTGGAAGAAAAATGTTGAGGTTCAGAAATATTGATTGAACTGTCAAGGATCACAGGAATAGGATGAAATATCTGCCATAACCCCACAGCTCTTCTAAGGTACACAAATCAAAGAAATCCAGGGGAAAAACAAATTCAACTGAAAACAATGCAGAGAACATTATAAAGAAAAAAAATGCCACACCTTGGTCAAGGTTACAGATTTACATGTATAATTGACACTGCATATATTGCCTAACATTCAAGATACACTATCAGGACCAGTAGACAAATTATATACTAGTCAGTATAATTACTACAGCTGAATATAGGAGGTGGCATCAGACCGGGATCACGCAGTAAAAATTCTGAATTCTGTTTTAGAGAGCAAAGCCAACTTAGTTCAGCTACAACAGGCTTTGTTAGGCATATCTGACAAATGTTATCAGGATCACTGGACCAATTATACCTCAGTATTAAATAGAAAAATATAAAATGCAAACAAAAAGCAATTGCTTTCAGTCTTGAGAAGAATCTAAATTGTGCTTTTTGCTGGATATCACTGTTTATCCTGCTCAGTCTGTGAGAACAAAAAAAAGTAATCCATCTGTGTTCACATTTACACTTTTCAGTGTTTTTTGAACACTTTATCCAAATTGACTGTTGAATTTGCAGGCACTTTGCAAACTAAAAAATTAAGTGGCATTTTATGACTGTGAGCCTATTAATCATCCACCACTGTACAAATGCAATTAAGGTTTTTGTGACTTAATGAATTTCCAATATCAATTTGGAATCCTGGCATTTATCATCAAGTGTAATAGACATTTATGGGCCATTCAGAGGTTACTACTGTGTGTTGAGTGGAGCATTATCTGCCCATAAAATGTTCCAATTTCTTTCATTGGAAGAAATAAAAATGCAAACGTGTTAGAGCGTTTGCAGAGAAAACCTCTCTTCTCGTTGCACTTCACTCTTTTAAAGTTTTCTATTATCAAGAATGAGTTTCTTTTTATCCGAATGTTGAGCTGACAAATGTTCCCTAGAGTAAGTTTTGAGCTCCTGACAGCAATACAAAAGTTTTCAATGGCACTCCTGAAGTAAACCCCCATTATTTTCCCATTTATATTTCATTTCTATCGCATGAGTGCCTTCTGAGCCAAAGCCGTGGTCGCTTGCAAGTATCTCAATTTCAATCGCTTGTCTCTTTATTGCAAAACCCTTCCACCATGACACGCTGCCATTCTTCATGCAAATCTCAAATTGACTTCTTGTAAAATGTGTGCTGCAATTATTGTGCATCAGAAAAGCGTCCTGGAGTTCCTGGAACTAAATTAATGTCACATAAAGAAAAATGGTTATCGTTTAAGATGAAATATAGACTCGCTACTTACTGCGCTGTTATGATTATATTACAGCGTTCACTGAGATAGGATGGAATCTCATGACGGCCCTGACCCTGGATGATAAACACACAGGCCTATGGGAATTTTTGCATTAACGTTCGCATAAGGCAATGAATGCCTGCTGGTAAAAAAAAGAAAAAGAATAATAATAAGAGCAAGTCTTCGGAAAAGGCTGGAGTTTATCCGGCAATCATAAGTTTTGCAAGCATGGCATGAAGACACAGATGAGGTTAGACTGAGGTCATGCACTTTAAATGGCACATTAAGCCCTTTAATCTTAAACTATGGTAATGGAGGATATGTGTCAGACACTCTGCATGTGGTCAGACGCTGATCGTCACTAGTTTGCATAGCAGGGGGCAGCTTAGCAGGAGCACTTTGAAATACACATGAAAAAAAAATGGTACAAAGGAAATATGACAAGATTTAATAACATGTAACTGTGCTGAAATGTGACTTGCATTACAATCATTTTTGAGTAAGAGAGACTAAAATACTAAATCGGGGTGAAAGTAAAGAGTGAGACTACCGTTACTCATATTACTGTAACAGAGTAGTTTTTTAGGCATACCTGTACTTTTATGAGTTAAGATAGCAGTTTTACTATTACTTAATAGTATTGTACTTTGCTATATTTTAGATTCCATTCATCACAGTTCACGTTCGGTTGGCTCTCCATAAATATTGAAACTTGACCATCATAAAGAGTATCATAAAGAGTAGAAGAGTATTCTGGCTTTGCTTTTTGGTATATTTTTTGTTTGTACTCCTTTAGAATTTCTTTTCCTTTAGAGTTATTTGCAAAAAGTAACTTGTACTGTGAGCACATTTTAAATGAGTTACTTTTTACTTTTACTTAAGTAAATTTTTTACCTAAGTAAAATCTGAGCAAAGTAACAGCACTTCTACTTGAGTAGAGATTTCTAGGACTCTTTCCCCCTCTGACATTAATAACAATATAATATATTCCATTCTCAAAATGTGCTATAAGTTTGAATTTTGATCAGTTTTCACCTGTACTTAACATAATATACACACATACATATATTTACTCACATGCTTCAATTTTTAATCCATATTTAAGTAAGCAATCTTGCCTTTTAGCAGCATCTGTAACAACTGTAACAGCAAGTAAATCACATAATTCACCGATGCTCTTATCTATAGTTGCTATTCATAATGTGTTTAAATTACAAGCAGCCTGCGTTTATACAACTCCACAATTGTTTATTTTTTACATCATTGTGTTAATAATTTCTCCAATTTCTATTGCTTATTTTATTTTATTTTATTTTATTTTTGAGTTTATATTCTGCATCTCTTTTTTCCCTCATGCATTTTAAATACAAAAGATCAGAGTTCAGAGATAGTTCTGGCAAATGAGTCAAACCCTCTGGGTTACACCACAGTTGACCAAAGCTCGGAGAAGTAAAGTAAACAACAGTAAAACAGAGTTAAGTTCCGTTATCACAACTTTTGCTCATGAGGCCAAGAGGATAATACCGATTAGAAACCCTATCGTAAAACAGCCATCTTTATCTTGATGCACGGTAGCGACACAGTTACGGCCTTTATGTAGTTCACTCCATCTGCACCTCCATCTGCTTTGCCTTACTTTTTTGTCAACGACAGCAACCACAGTCGGCAGCCCAAATAAAAACCCGAGGTGATTCACTGTAGCAGGAGGCTGATGCTGCAGCTTCAAGTTCCCCGTGTCCCATGATCTACACATGATTCAGAGCGGATTGGATTTACGAGGCCGCAAATCAGCAGTGCCAATAGGCTTAATTGTGAATCCTGTCCCTTTGAGATTTAAAAGAAGCAAGGGTTTCTTTCCACAGCTGCCATTTTGAGCCCACATTCACCAATCATACAGGGAGAAATTCATTGTGGAAAAGGCACAGAGTGGAATTTCTCCTCCAGCGGCAGCCTCAATAGACCAGAATACAACACAGCCAGTTTTGACTGCAAGTAGCAAGTTCATTCCCCTTCAATGGGGTTGTCAAAAGGCATTTAGGAAATGCAGGAAATCACTAAATGAAACAGAAGTAAACAAGGCAGGTGCACTATAAATTACACTTCATCACAAATTAACTCCTGGAATAAACTGAACATCACAAATTGACAATATGTAATACTGTAAGAGTATGTGAAGATGCATTTTTACTTCAGGCAGATCAGTTTCAGTATGCTAAACACTGCATCTCTACAAGCCAGCAACAACATAAGAGCCATGTTATAAGAGAGCAGCTTTTCCCCTACTTTTCTGAGTAGGAGAATGTTCTATGCAAGATCATTGATCTTGTAAATATTCATCAACCACCCACTTCAGTTCCGAAAGGAAGTGACAGTGCAAAGCAAAGAAAACACAAGAACGGAAGCCACAATATCTACGCCACCTACAAATTTTTGAGTATGCTCAGATCAACAATTATTATGGATGTATATGGTGCTTGGCTCCTTCAAGTTCCATTACAAATGCAGCAACTTAATCACAGCAAATAAAATATTATCTGTTGAAGGATAAATACATTCCAAATATATCTTTCAAATAAAGCACTGTGCAGTAGTGGTTCCCTCTTCTGAACAAAGTGAGGGCATAGTGGGTGTAAAGTTAAAGTACATAAAGCACAGTAGTGCACCCTGTGAAGTGTTTCCTAATTACAACGCTCACTTACTCCCGCTTGGAGATGTTTTGGTCTAAGCTTCGTTGTTAACCCTAATTACATCCCACTGCTGACAGGGGTCTCCATTCACATGCAAAGACTAATCCCCTTCACAGGCCATTGCTTTTTGACAAGAGCTATGTTAATTATACGTAAAGCCTGCAATTGTGTGTGTTAAAAAACATGAGAGCGCTTGAAATGTGTACAATTACTCCATTGCTTTATCTGGTGAAGGGTAAATGATCCATTGACAAGCGAATGTTACTTAAATTAAGGAGCGGAGGAATACTCCTGTGCATCTGTGAGGCGGTGCCAAGGCACACTTGAAACAGGAGGTAGACGATTATTGTAAGAAGCAACAACACAAAGAAAAAATATCAGTAAAAATCTGTATCACCATCATCGTCCAGCTTTTATTCATGACACACTGGCAGCCATGACTGTTGCTGCCAGGGCACGTTATTCCAAGAGCTGCTCCTGGAGTGAGATGTCAGAGGTTTCAGCTTCTGCTGAACTTTTAATTCTTGCAAGCCTTTAGCATCCATAAATAGCATAAAGTTATTGTATGTGAAAAAATGTAAATTCTGAAAATTCCCTGCTATTTCACTGTTTACATCCATTTGTAATAACATCATGAGGAAGGAAGTCATCTGCATCTGAGCAAAATAATAAGTAAAATATTACCATCCTATGTTTTTTTTTTTTTTTTTAATGTAGCTTAAGGCCCATTTGGATCTCATCTTGCTGTTCCCACCTTACCAATAGCTTAGACATGACACTGTTTTTTAGATCAAATAAGCGTTTGGTAGAATGTTAGATTCTCTTATTGACTTTGCCAAAACAGAAGCAGTCTAGTCTGTCTGTCTGGAGGGGAGAACTACATTTTTGGTGTAATATAATTGTTAACCATTCAGAAACAGGAATATCAATATAGACAAGATTTTGTGTGTTACTGTTTCTAACGTTCATCTATCAATTTGCTGTTGCTTATCTGGAAAAGAAAAGGAGGTCAGGGGCCTCCTTTTTCCTGACCATATCCACAAGCTCCTCCTTGGGGATCTCAAGGTGTTCCCAGGCCAAACAGGCTATGCAGTCCTCCCAGTGTGTTCTAGGTCTGCCCCGAAGTCTAATCCCAGTCTGATGTTTCTTGAACACCTCAGGGAGGCACCTGGGATTCATCCTGATGTCTAAACCACCTCAACTGTTTCTTTTCAATGAGGAGTAGCAGCAGCTCTACACCAAGCCCCTTCGGGATGTCTGAGATCTTAACCCTAAAGGTGAGCCCAGCTGACCTGCAAAGGAAGCTCATTCTGGCTACTTCTATCCAAGATCTCATTCTTCACTACCCAGAGCTTGTGACCAAGGGTGAATGTAGAGTGAGTGAGTGTTGTCAATTTATCCTCACTGTGAACAAGACCTTGTGATTCTTGAATGCCTTCACTTGAGGCAGTAATCCACTCCCATCTCAGAAGGGGCAAACCATCTTTTTGCTACAGAGAACCATAGCCTTGGACTTAAAGGTCCTGATCCCCATCCCGACTGCTTCACACTCAGCTGCCCCAGTGTGTGCTAGATGTCACAGCTTGATGAGGCCAATACAACCACATCGTCTCCAAAAGGCAGAGACGCAACTCTGTGGTCACCAAACTGGACACCCTCCACCCCCTGACTGCGTCTTGAAATCCTGTCCATTATAATCACAAACAGAATTGGAGACAAAGCAGTCTTGGCGGAGTCCAACACCCATTGGGAATGTGATAGACTTTGTTCCAAGAATGTGGACACAGTTCCCACTCCGGTTATAGGGGGACCGAATAGCTCACAGCAGTGAACCTGGCACTGTTTCTAACAAATACAGTAAATGGGCCCATTTTGAAATTTGATGAAAAAAACAAAACAAAACAAAACAAAAAAACAAGCGAGAAAATGAGGACAAATGAGACCGCCAGGAGAGGAGGCATAAAAATGTGAATTCTCTTAGGAGAATTGGGAATGTTGGTGACTATGCTTCTATTTAACTTAATTATTTTGGCCATCTCCCTTTCCTCCCCTGTTGAAAGTTACCTCTTGATGCACTGGATCTGCCTGTTCTTAAAACCCTTTCTTAAAACTTCTACCTGCATCAGGTGCCACATAAGCGAGGTTCAACTTGCAAAACCGCCAGACTCCTGTTGAAAAGAGATGTGATGAACAAGCACAGAAATTAATCTGCAGTGCATCTAAGAGAAGCTCCAATTGATTGGACAGTTTAATTTTTGTTAAGGCTGGCTAATCCATTTCCAGCAAGACAAAAAGGTGAAATGGCAGGACTGGAAATGAGAGGACAGAGGCAAAGGCAGTCTCAAAGGGACACTGAATGAAATGAGAGATACTGAGTGAAATGTCAATTCAAGTCGACGTCTACCAGAATGACAAAGTACTTACTACTCACAATGGGAATGCTTAATGAGAGAGTGGTGGGGTGACATTTGAGGGGAACACTGAGTCATGAAAGCTTTAGTCAAGTTTTTAAAGCTGCACTCGTAACTTTACACACTGCTGGCTCCAAGAGGCACTGAGAAGTAGCAGTTTTAAACGTGCAGAAATCCTTGAAGGTGATATTTGTAAACTGTATGCAGTATGCACGTTTACTGACCTGCTTTGTGTGATACTTTTCTAGCAAAGGGATGAAATGCTGCTGACTGCTGTGTGTAACAGGGGTTTTCACACATTTTTATGTTCTGGACCCCCAAGTTGACTCTCATTAAGCCCAGGACTCCCACTTTAAATGACTTTGCCCCTCAGACTCTGATATCAGAAGATATTTCATTCTGTGTTAATTATGGAATTGTCCAGGTATCTTACAAATAATTTCAAAGTGGTGAGATTAAGACTAATAATAATCACTCATACATATTTTTGTGACATAGCGACGTCTTGTGAATTAACCCCTTGAGACCTGAGCTAATTCCCTTGATTTCTTTCAACAACATGGGGAAAATTCAATTAGAAAATTAGCAAAAAAAAAAAAAAAAGAAAGAAAATAGAAAAATGTTCACAAAGAAAAAAAAAAGGAAAATAGAAGATTACCCACCAGCAATCATACCGTCACTTGAGTTTAATTTGGGCAGTGAATGTGTGACACTTCAGTTAGTGGGGAAGGGAGGCTGATCCACAAAAAGAACAATATATAAATAACCTACATGTGTATCCTAATTAGTTCACAAAAACTAAAAAATGGAAGAGTTTTGAAGCATACCATGCAATTGCAGGAAAAAAAGCAGTCTGCTTTTAAATGCACCAAAATTAGTAGTGCTCTGCTTCCAGTAATGTGTGAGACTGCTGAACAGACCCGCAGGGGGTGGATAAAATAATGGTGACGCCACATGAAAATAGGACTTCAACTTTGAAATAAGTAGATCATAATTACAAAGAGAGCCACACAAGCAAGTCATATCAAGTTGAATGCCAATTAGCAGTATGTGTGTCAGCTTAAAAGAGGGCTGGCAATCAACACTTTTATATGAGTTTCCAAAGCAACAAAGTTTTCACTGTTGCAAGAAGAGCCGTCTGGAAATTCATGAGAATGTGACACACACAGACAAGATTACTATTAGCTGTTCCTGTTGTCGAGCTCCTGACACACCAAGCCGACAGTCGGCAGGTGGATCTTGTTGGGCATTCTGTAGCTGGCCATCGGCTGCACTTTGTGCAGTGTGTCTAGGGTGACCAGCCATCCTGGTTTACCTTGGACAGTCCGGGTTGAGGAGGTATGCCCTGGTCTCTTGAGCATTCTAAAATTATGTGAATACATACCAGTTTTAGCTTTTACCTTCTCAGAGAAAAAAAAATTAAGCATTAAAAACATTGTGGAATGGTACCCAATTACAGTACCATATTGTTTCTTTGTTTGTTATTTTGTGCATTGCCATCGGGAGTAGGATAGAACGCTGATAGGTCAGATTAGCCTTCTTGGGCATTGTTGCTATGTCCCTCCCGCCGTTACCATGATTGCTCACCAAGGGACCTGAGTACTGCACAGGACATTCCAATCCCAGAGCTCAAAAGAAAATACATATTAAACAAAGCTGACAACCAGCCAGCACAGTTTTAATAAACATAAAATACATTAAATACTACTACCACATACAGTACTGGAATAGTCTACCAGGCCTCATAAAAAATAACCCATTTTTTTTGTGTGTGTGTAATTACAATTATTTTTGAAAGTACTATCAGGTTGTTTCTCCCTGGCTAAAGGTTACTATGCGGAGTTTTACTGCAGACGCTACCTGCTGGATCTACTTTCCAATTCAAATGTGAAAATAACAAGAAAAGAGACATTTAAGTTCTTAAAATAAATAAATAAACAAATGTGACTGGGACATCTTGCTTTTTATATTGGCATAATTTGCTAGGTTTACGTCTCTTTATGCACTAAAAGTGTTATTTTAGAAACTATTTTGCCATGCTGTGGAAGTGAATGAATTACATTATTAGATAGAAAGTACAGAATTCTGGATTACCAGCTCAGGGGAGCACAGAACAAATCATAAGGATATTCCACCAGTATATGGACTCATGTAATGCCCAGGTAACCATACAACCCAACGCTCTACCAAAGTTCAATTTAACTTTAAGAGAATAAGCAGCTAAACACAAACAGCATTGGGACTCATTAGGTCTGATGATTACTTGGCATGGACATGCAATAGCCAAGGAATATGAGGTCAGTTTATAGGACTGGGTACACCTTAGGGTGCAAACACTGTTCCCTTATGATGTTCCCCTATTCCAAGACCATACTGCCTCATACTCATTACTAACAACATTCAAGATTAGTTTTATGATTGTAAAGGGGGAATCAAACTCCTTCCATGATCTCCAATCAGCAGATCTTTTGCTGAATCTTTATGTAAAATACATTTCTTCCGCCTTCATCCCTCAAAGAACTAAAGTTTTCTCTTTTGAACATCCACTAAACAGAGCTCAGGATGCAGTATGACAGCAGTACAAGGAGGGCTACTGTCCTGAAGGCAGCAAGCCGCCCTATTCTATATTAGCTAGACTTTCACATTTTCTGTGTCCTCTGTCTGTCACTGAGTTGGAACTCTTTAAGTTTTGCCCAGTTACTTTAGATTCAAAATCAGACTGAATTTGGCAGACATACTGGGAATATATGCCTGTTGTGAAACGGAAATGGAAGGGACCTTGTCTGATGCCTCAGTCTCAAAGTATGAGTCAGGACAAGAGCTATTCTGAAGATATCCTTCAGCATTCTCCAGCATCTTCCCACACATTGATGGATGTGCCAGTGGCTCGATAGAGGAGCCCAGAGTCATGAAAATGAAAGTGAACAAGATCTTTCTTTAGTGGCTCCCATTATGCCTCCTCTCTTGTGAAATATACTGAAAAGTAGATAATAGATACACTCAGCAAAACAAGGAACACTGACAAAAATGTCATCTCCTCCACCTCCACTACTGCCATAGAAGAAAACAACGCAGCTCATGTAACTGGCCATCTTTAAAGTTCAGATGCAGGCAAAATGTATATCCTGGACTCAAATCAAACAACTGGATTGCATACGATGCTGAAAGCTTGCTACATCACCCACAAGCTGATTCTGTTTTCCCTGATTTTTCACAACAGCCATTTTGACATGAAATAGCAGGGTAAACGCAGGTGTTACTAATGAAATTAAGGTTTCATACCATTTCAGTGTACCAGAGCCTTTTGCAGTGATTTTTTTCTGGCTTAAACCAGTCTGACAGAGCCGTCCTGATTCTGTTAGATCTAAGTGGAACAGAACCTTCATTAATATTATTAGTAACATCTGTGTTTACCCTCCTTTTTTTGTTTACAAAAAAGTGACAGCTAGCATGTACCAATTCAGCCATATTGAGCTATTGCACCGTTCCACTGTTGTAGCATATTTTGATCCCAGTATTTTGTATTGTTTTTAAAAGGCAGACCAAATCTCTCTCCACAGGCTAACCGGTATATCAGCTTGTAGCTTGACAAGTCAGGGTCCAGGATGCAGTTTTATGATGTCGACCCCGAATGTCAGCAAGGAATAAATATTTCAGGTTTGAGCACTTCAGAAATCAGTGAACTGCACACAGCAAACTTGTATTTATCAAGCTAACCAATCTGTGATGCCAAGGGATACCATAGGGATAAGAAGGGCAAAACATCTAACGTCTTACACAAAAAAGTAGAAATGTCTTCCTTTTAGGTAACCCGATAGCTTGGATTTTTCTTTTTCCTTTCAAAGACGCTCATAAAAGGTGTTCTGTTGCCAGTCTTCCCTATGCACCAAGGAGATTTCCATCCAGTGGCTGCTCTGACACCACATGGGCTCATATGGGCAAAACAGAGTGCGATGCATTGCTGATGGGATTTTCTTTTGTTAAGCCCACACACATTACTAATCTTGCAGCAATACATTTTTTTTCATTATATTGTCACTTGTCATGTTGTCATTATATGTCAGTATTTGTAATATGGAAGTCAAATTCAATTGAATTTATCTGAATACTGCTGCCTATGATTTTGGTTCGATCAGCATGAGCATCTTTTGATCTTCGTGTGTGTGTGTGTGTGTGTGTGTGTGTGAAGATCACAACAGTTGCTGTGTAGCTAAACAGTGTTTCTTTTCATGCACAGCCTTCCCTTGGTCAGTCATTTTATCACCACTTTCACAGGACTGACAGAAGAGACCTTGATGATATCTTACATGTTCCGTCTCTTCCTTTTAACAGCATGCTGCTCCTTACGCTGCTGAGGTACACCTCGATCAAATGGGATGTACTTTGCCCAGTGTTTAATGGCGGTGCCTTGTTAAAAATCTGTGCTCATGAACAAAGCAAAAATCATTTATCAAAAAATAAAACATTATGTTTTATGGCATGACATTTGACAACTTGGATCAAGTGAAATCTGGGTGCAGAGTCAACTATTCATGATGCACCTTCAGTATATTAGTATAGCCGCAGGGCTTCACTTTTAGATAGCAGTGCTCAACAATTAAAAAAAAAAAAAAAAAACACGGCAACCAAATGTGTTAGCAGCAGAGGACAACACATTTCTGAAAGCTGCAGAGGCTCAGTTCCTTCAGCAAGGACAACAGAGTGATCCATGACAACGAGATGAAAAATACAGAAAATTTGCATCATCAGTCATTTTGGGGTTCTTGTAGCTATTAATAGACATGAGACATTTTGTCAAATTCATGTTGAATAATCACTATAATTATGTGATACCTATTACTTATGCATAGTATAATAACAATGTAAGATATTATCTGATTTGATGGAAACTAATTGGCACATCAATCAAGCATTCAGGAGTTCCATTTTTATGATTTCCACGTCAGCATTGATTAATGCTACATTTAATTATGGTTTTAATTGTGATTCAAAACAGAATGAATACCTTGATATTAAAACAGGCCCTGATGTAGCACGGAGAGTCATGTATTAATAGCTACAGGCTTTGTATGAAGACAAAGACATCATGTCAGAGGTTAACATCTCAAAGCATGCCAGCCTTTGACACTGTGATTTTCTAGGTTTTTTTTTCAGATGCAATGGAAAATAAATGTAATGATACCAAAGGAAAGCTTGAAAACAGTGTTATTTAACACTTGCTTAGGGGGTTTGAAGTAGATGCTTTCACTTTTCCCTGGCTAACTATACCCAGGGAAGGTGTGTGTGCTGCATTATTGAGAGGCTGTGCTTTGGTGGTGCTTTGATTCTATAAGCAATAGACCTCTTTTAGCAGATAAAAAGTTAGTGAGGGAGAGAGCGAGAGAGAGAGAGAGAGAGAGAGAGAGAGAGAGAGAGAGAGAGAGAGTCCCTTTAGAATACTTTGCCATGGATCCATATCTGCTTTGAAGTTCAGATGCCTGACTTCAGAAGGTAATGAAATAGTTATCACAAATTTTCCCAAAGTTAAAAGGGAGGAATGAAAGGGGGGAAAGGAGAGAAATTGCACTTAGATGTCACTTCTTAAAAAAAAAAGATGGTGAAACTCATAAAATTATAAGGTCGATTTCCAATATAAAAATTGACTCCACGTGTGTGTGTGTGTGTGTGTGTGTGTGTCTATCTATCTATCTATATCTATCTATCTATATATATATATCTATATATATATACACACACACACACACACACACACACATATATATATATATATACACACACACACACACA
>OMLB01021552.1:13910-24846 GCA_900302555.1 Myripristis jacobus
CAAAAGTATGCCATGTTACATGAATATGAAACCACTCCCTCACACACACACACACACACACACACACACACACACACACACACACACACACACACGCAACCAGACAGACTTGCTGCCATCCTCACGCCGCTAGTCTCTTCCTGTTTCTCAATTCCTCTCCTCTGACATGACCTCCAGTAACCTTCATGCCCAACCTCCTACCACCGTGTGTGTGTGTGTGTGTGTGTGTGTGAATTTGGGTGATGCATGAGAATAGGAAGTTGGTGGTTAAATGTACATCTTGTGCGAGGCACAGAGAACTGATGACACAGAGAGTTAGTGATGGGAAGTGTGTTTTTTTGTATTTGTTTGTGTGTGTGTGTGTGTGCGTGTGTGCGTGTATGTGTGTATGTGTGTGGGTAGCCTTTTATACTGTAGGAATCGTCACTGTGCCTCCACAAACATGCATGCACACTCACACACAGATACACCAACAGATACATGCACACACGAAAAGACACACTCACACTCGGCGCCCAACAACTGAATGTAATTCGGACTGACAGCTAGCCTTCACGCTCTGATGCACCTCGCAGCCGAAAACCCAAAAAGTTAAATGGGGAAGGAAGAGGAGGAGGGGATGAATAACTGAGGGAGGAATTAGGAGGATGGATGAACAGACACACAGACAGGCAGGTAAACAGACAGACCAGGAGAGAGACAGACAGGCAAATGCAAAGACAGCGAGCAGATGGCAGGAGACCATATTTACAGAGAGGCAGACAGACAAATAGACATAAGAGGACACAAAGACAAACAAAAAGAGGCAAGCAGGAAGACAGAGAAGAAGAGACAGACAGATTTACAGGAACTCTATCACTTCATCAGCTGAACTGAAGAGCAGGCATAGACCTGTAGGCAGCTGAGAGCAGCATGCCTGTTAAATGGAAATCTACTTACATTTTCCATTGTTGGCATTTAGCCGAAAGTGACAGTGTAAGAACAAGCTCACTGTGCCTTTTCATGCAAAACTGAACTTTGGTGTTGGTGTTGGGTTGTGTAGTTACAGAATCTGGACGTGATTTGAGTCCACATGGTGGTGAAGTATCCTCATTAGTTGCTCTGTGCACCCCTGGGCTGCTAATTCACAATTTAACTTTATTTGATTTTTATGTATCCTTGATTTAGCCAGAAAGGGCCCATTGAGATGCAAGATCTGTTCCTCCAGGGAGTCCCGCTCAAGACGGCAGCACAATAACATATATAAAAAAAAAGTTCTCATGATAGAACACACACAATACATAAAAGCAACACAAGGGAACTAGGCTTGACAAGTCCTCCAGCCCATGTGACCACACACGTCGTTTGTTCCAGCCCTTTAACGCCAGGGGTGGCCAGCTTTTTTGGTTAAAGGGCTGGATAGAGAGTTGAGGACCAGGTCAAGTTGAAAATTCATTGTAGTCAAATTTCTATAGCAATGTATTTTGTGTCAAATCACATTCAATTATATCACAATACTTTTCCTTTTCAAATTCCTTTTTAATCAGTCGACTAATTGTTGCTATTTCATATATTCAGAATGCATCATGAATGTGAAATTCTACATATTAGTGGGAACAGTGGAGCAAAATTTTAACAAACTAAGCAAATCGCTGTGAAAGCTGTGCATGGTGCCTGCAGTTTCCCACTGCTTGACTGAGCTCGCTGGGATTTCATGAGCCAACATGAAAGTTGACTATGGCATTTTCAGCTACCCAACTCAAACCTGACACTGCCACCTACAGGACTGTTGGTGCATAACACAACACCTTTGTGAAATAAACAAAACAAGTTGTTTTCCTATAGCCTACAAACCTAAATGCAGCAAAGGGGTTGGATTCAACCATGAATCATGATTTATGTCCAAGGGCCGGATCTGACTGTCTAGTGGGCTTTTCGTGAGCGAAGGTTCATTAGCAAACGTTAGCCTGCCAGCGAGTCACAAAAAACACTTGGTTAAAGTTAGGAAAAGGTATTGCTGAGGTTAGGGAGAGGTTTGTTGTGATGGTTAAGGTTAGGAAAGGGTCAGGGTTAAGGTTATGAAACATGATCTAGTGTCATCCAGCTAATATTAGCGAATGGTCACTAGTATTAGCTAACCAACATTAGCTACCCAGATGTAAAAATTGTTATATCTTGGATTCTGGTTGGCTGAGTGAAATTCATGTTGATTGGCCCATCCACCACCTCACTAACCTCCTCACATGGAATTAGTCACTCCCTTAATATTAAAACACAGTGTCATTGTCTGCAGGGCTGCTAGAGGTCACTCAACTTTAAAATGTACCGATATGTCATAATAAGCTGCTGTGCAAACATTTTATGTTGACATTTTTAGCAAGAGGACAGTGTCTGTGGGCAATAGCAACAATATCCAAATACAGCGGATGTCAAGTCAAGGATGATGTAAAACAGTACAGAACATGTTTCCTTCACAGCAGTTTGTGAAACGTTCAGTTCCATTTCCTGAACTGAAGAAAACCTTCCTTCATATCTTTAGGAAAATCTGTTTCAAAAAAAAAAAAAAAAAAGTGAAATAAGTTACCTGACATGGACCTCACTGTGACACCACAGCACAAAGTGGCTCTGTGTGACCTGATTCCTAAAATAAAACATCAGCCACAAGAATACCACTTGTGTTATTATGGGGTCCATTTTGTCATTACTTCCACCTGAACGCACTTAAATGTGTGACAAGTCATATTTGTCACTTATGACCTCAAAAGTCAGAGCTCCCTTGGTGCACCTGAAGGCAGCGGCTAGTTCCTAAACTGCCAACATTACAAGAATCCAAGGGATGATTTGGATTTTCACACATATAGTGGTGTTTGTTGCTCTATGTGAATGTAATACATTCACAAAGTTGGGTCAATTAAATCCTTCCCTGTTGTGAGAATGAGATCTTCACCGGGAGTGTACTGTGCCAAAATGAAGGACGTGGGCAACGACCAAGAAACAACACAATTCTGAACAGCAACACAAAGCTGAAAAACTGTACAATGATACACATTTGTTTTGGTTTCACTTTCAGAACTCGTTTCAGCCCCATGGCCTCCAAAATGCCGGAGCTATTTTCTACCATAGGCCAACAAATACCACCATATGTGTCAAAATCCCAACAATCCTTTTAGGTGCTACTGGGTGTTGCCCCCTAGTGGTTATAACAATGTGGTGAGTCGGGTGTCACCCTCTAGTGGCCATAACAACGTGGTGAGCTGTTGGGTGACATTAGCTAGGAACAGCTGCTTGCATTTCTAAACATATGGCTTCTTTGTTGGGACTGTTGAGCTGTTTTTTCTCAAAATGTTTGTGATGAAATTACAGTGAAAACTGAAAAAAAACATAGCTGATTAGAATGAGAAAGCATCCCAAAATACTGGCTCAGGATTATGAAATTACACACACACACATATAAAAAATGTATTTGTCAATGGAACAGTGTTCCTGGGTGCTGTAGCCTACCCTTCACAAGATATTGATTTAACTTGTTTGTTTATTTGCATTCATCTTGATATTTTAACCCCACTCTACTTTCTTTGTCACTAACTTTCTCACATATTCACATGTATGGCTTTCTGATTGTTGTTACACTACAATGAACCAGGTACACTCAATCTGTCACCTTGGTTGTTTCAGCGCTGGCTATAGATTTGGATGCAGCAGCCTCTGTCACAGGGATTTGCCTCTCCTGTCTCCTGTATTTCAGCCTCTCTTCAGCTAAAACACCTTGCTGTAGAGGTGGAAGTGATTTCTGAAGCGGTGACTTTTGTTTGAGTTCCGCCACATCTTATCCCCATTTTGATGCAAAATGTAAGGGAAATGCTTTGCACAGTGTTTGACGTGAATGTTGGTAAATGTGAAATGTTATTTTCAGACACACCTGCATGTTGAGCACCAGACCCAGAAAGCAGAAGGAAGTGAGTTTAGTGACATGTGGTTTGAAGATTTGTGTGGGCGTCTGCTATGTGATCAGTTGCGAAAGCTGCGATAACTGGTCAAATCTGGAGAAATATAGCAGTGACTGGACTGTTGCGATCCCTCAATTGCAAAATCCTGGAGGGACTGATGCATGGTTAATGTTGTGACATGAATCAAAGGAACAGTCTTGAACTGATTAAAAAAAAGGAGTAGGATATTACAGAAAACAGTTTTTTTCCCCCTAGTTTTGGCACATGTTACAGTCGTGGATGTTAATGAAATGATGTTAAGAAGTGATGGCGGTAGTCCTTGCTATTTCACTTGGTGTTCTGTGGAAAATCAACAGAGAAACAAGGGAATCAACATCGCCCCCAGTTGTTTTGTCACAACCAGGCTTCATCAGAACTCAAACAATCATCTACAATCTTAAAATTACATCAGCACGCCAACGCTTTGGCTGGCCTGGTGGGGTAGCAGCCATTAATAATGGTGGAATGAAAAATAAATCCCTCTAAATCAATTCATTTCAGGTGCAAGAGGAGCCCTGGGAAATAAGTCACCTGCATTATTTCCTCACAAATTGTCTTTCAATTAAAAGCTACAACTGTGTTTGTAGACAACAAGTCACCATATAAAATTTCAGCTGTTTTTGATTGTCCAAACGTGCAATTAGAGTGAGAACACCAGACGGGGATAGAAGGAATCTATAGAAACTACAAATAATCTTAGGACAGTAGAGAGAAATACAGATTTTGTGTTTTCCCTTGTTTACATATTTGGTGTGTTTATATGTGTGTGTGTATATATACATATGGGTCTGCTTTTGACTGCGTTTGGGGACACGCATCAGACTTAAGTCCGGTTAATGTGGGACAGCTTGCCCATTGGAGGACAAAGGTCATGTCCCCATGTGGAAAAAGCGGATTTTTGGGTCAGGGATTAAGTTCAGGGTTAAGGTTAGGATTAGGCACATTGTCGTTATGGTTGGGGAAATGAATGTAAGTCTATGTAATGCCCTCCAAAGTGACCTAAGTAAACGTGTGTGTGTGCGTGTGTGTGTGTGTGTGTGTGTGTGTGTGTGTCTGTGCGTATGTGTGAGTGTGTGTGTCTGTGTGCAGCCATATTCTGTATGTGACTTTCGTCTGCATTCAATAGCTTCCTCCAGTTCCAACTCTTTCATTCTGACGGCGATTTATAACCGTTTCACTGCGTGTATTATTTTCCTCATTAACCATAAATCAGCATGCTGTGGGTGGGGGAGAAAATGTAGAAAAGACTTCTTCATACACAAGGGAAGAGCAGGATCAGGTGTGAATAGAGGAGAAAAAGAAGAAGATAGAGGGGAAAGTGATTTAGAGCGAGGCTGAGGTATGTAGAAGAGACAGCGAGGTGTGATTTAGAGCAGAGAGGAAAATGGGGGAGTGGGGTGTGCGCACTTTGCGAAGATTGAGTGTCATTTAATGCGGGAGTGAGTGGAGAAATTATTGCATGGCCGCTACGCTGCCTGACTGTAGATGTGGCATATAGCTCATAAGGCTGCTATACCAGCTGAATGGGAATTACCCCATTAACACCAACTGAATGCTAACCACTACAGCACACATTGGGCCGGCAGCAAAGAGCTGAGCTGGCTAATGACTCTGTGTTACTGTAATGGCGTGAATCTCCCAAGCGGCTCTGCCTCTGTGGGACATTTTAGCGGCCGTCGCTCCGCCCGGCCTCCACTCCACTCCTCCTCCTGCTGGCTCCCCGACGGAGGGAATGACCTTCTCAGGACAAAGAGTCATCAGCCATCTTTTCTCCTTTCTTCACCGTACATCATAAAGTCTCCACTGAATCGCATCGCTCCTTTCCCACATCTTCATTTTCTATGTGTCGTTAAGTAAGTGGGAAAAAATGTCTTTTTATTTCTTTTCTTCTTTTATGTGATCATTGTAACGTCACAGGAACAGCATCCAAATAACAGATGTGACTGGTATTTGGATGCTGTGGCCATAAATCTTCTTTGTTTCCTTTGGTTGCTTGTAATTTAAATTTGAGCTCTTTCCAGTGTTGCACTCATGGTTTTTAAACCTGGATAGGAATGCCAATTAAATGCCCAAAATATGAATGAATGAACAGATGAATGAACACATGGTGAACAGATAATGAATGAACAGATTAATTTAATAACCACTACGACAATATTATCATGGCAATACTACCAGCAGCGCCAACTTCAAGTGCAGTACTTGACACTAGTTTGAATTTGCTACAAGGTTACTACTTTGACTCATACATTTCTCTCTGCTTGACTTTGTTCCACTCAAAACGACAGGGTTCATGTCACTTTGACTGGTCCAAACGTCTGAAATGTTTTAACACTGGAGAACTGGACTGTGGTTCAGTTTGATCCAGACCGAGACCAGCTCTTCACGCCGGACCAGGTTCTGGCTGTGTGGTTGGGGGCAGGTTTCAAATCTGTAATTTTGGTTCAGATGAAAGTGAAAAGTCCGAAAGTCCAGGCTTTGGTGGTGAAAAGGCCCTAACTCAATAACAATACTGGGCTTTTTTTTTTCTTTTTTTTTTTTTTTGTGGCTAATTTATTTGTTATTTTTTTGAGCATTTTGTGGTAATTGTCTTATAATATTTAACTTTTTTTGGATAATTTATGGGGCATTTTCTGTCACTTTTATTGCATTTTTTTGAAACTACATTTGTTCCTAATTTTTGGGGCATGTTTTGTAACATTTTATCAGGTTTCAAAAGGGTAATGCAGCGCTCAGTAGACACACAGGAAGCCTATCTTATTTGCTTCAGCTTTCGCCTGTTGGTATTTTATTTATCTGAACAGCAGCCTATTCTACAGGCTACACCGGTCCACTCCCACCCACATACATCATTACTATCATGCCATCTAGCTGCTCCTTTACTGACCACAGACACCAGGGCCATTCTCTTTGGCCAGCAGTCGTGGTTGCAAAAAATACATGATATGTACTGAATTGTTGGCTCGCCACTAACAATAGCTTCCATTTTATTTGTGCTTTATTGCCAGGGCATTAATAAAAACATGGCACAGTGTTTCAGTTGTTTATGCATGGAGCTACAAATGCTGTAGACAGCCACAACATAGCTATGGAGACATTTAGTGGCCCAGTCATGAATCAGTTTTTACAAGCACATTGTTGCTTTAAAAACAGTAATTCCTGTGAGCGTGATCCTTATTGTGATCATGAATTCTTGGTGCTGCTGATGGTTCTGTGCTGTGCGTTGCACCCAGTTGCATCACTGCTGTACCCATAATATCAATACAGCTCGCTCTCCTGGGTATTGTTGCTATGTTCTGGGGATGTGGAGGTCCTAGTTTTACCCCTGAGACTATCCGTCTCTCCCTGATACAGAACACGAGTCTGAAAGCAATGGGCTATCTGTCATTCATGCTATTAGTCCATGGTTATCATCAGCCATTAGCCCAAAGACATTAGCAGCAGCTATCAGCAAAGCCATTAGCTCCTGTCGCTGCTAAAAGGCTACTGTCCCTCACAAAGAGTCATTACGAGGAGGTAAGGAAAGATGAAGAGACAGAGCGAAAGTGCAAGAAAGAAAGAAAGAAAGAAGGAAGGAAAAAAGAAACGATGGCAGAGGTTGGGGGAGGATAAAGACAAAGATCGAAGGAAAGCGAGGGAGAGAGAGAGAAGTGGGAGAGAGAGTACAGTAGGGAGGGAAGGGGGAGAGTTTTACATCATCTTAATTGTCCTCAGTGTGTCATTTCCCTCCAGTCAATTAAGGGATGTGAGGACTCAGTGTGACAGTAGTGTTTTTCACATTGTCCTGTGCAAAGAGGTGCACTGCTGGAGAGGAGGAGGAAAGGATCAAATTAAAGAACTTTTAAAATGAGGGGAAAGGTTACTTTTCCCCTATGGATCTGCAGTATAGCTCAAGAGTTTCATTGGAAAGTGAGACATCCTCCATCTGAAAAATGGGACATCTACTCCTACAAGTTGATTGAATGGATAAAAGTAAAACTGACCCAGGATAATTACTGAAGATATTATTGATAATTAGACCTCTGCCTTTAAAATTATCATTATTATTATATTAAATTATTAACTTTTTTGATGATACCAAGAGTTATGTTGGTGAAATATTAATCAGTGAACATAAGGTAAAATTGATCTTCATCTGGGAGGAGACCCAGTTGAACTGAAATAAAAAGGCCAAAACCTAAAACCTACATCCTCCTTGCTGTGCGGTGACAATCTCTTAACCACTACGGTAACCTTTTTTTCCCCAACATTGACCACCATGGAAACAAAGAACCAAATTCTCCACATTCTGACGCCGTCATTCTCAGCTCTCACTGATGTCAGCATGAAACACACTTTCCACAACCTGAGGAACTGAAACCAAGCTGCTCTCGACAGCCGGCTCATGACGTTGTGTGTATAAGGAGAATGTTTCACTAGAGGATTTCCTCAAGTGAGTAATTTGTTCACCGGGTCTGTTGGACACCTGTCTGGCCATGAAGGGGTCTCCTCTGTCTATGGTCCTTCTTAAGTTTCCATCTGCCATTGTGTGAACATAGCATGAGAATTTTTTTCGTCTCATGGTGTGCCGCCGTAGCTCACTGGATAAGTGTACCACATGGTAAGGCTGAGTCCTGATTGCAGCATCCCAGGTTCGAATCCAACCTCAGATCATTTGCTACATGTCATCCCCTCTCTCTCCCCTACCGTCCCTGTCTCTCTCTGCTGTGACTGTCAAATAAAGCAGAAATGCCAAACAAAAGATTTTTTTGTCTCAGGACTTTGTTGTCCTGCTGGCAAGTGCAGCCTCAGGATGGCCATGTCAGTCTGTCCTTACAGTATGTCCGTATGTCCATCCATTCAAGACTTACCTCTAAGGCAACATATCTTTAAATCTCTTGGGTGTTTTTGCAATGAAATTTCATTCACACTTTAATGCCCCTCACAGGATGAACCATGTCAGTTTTGGTGACCTCATGAGTTTTATTGAGTTTCCCCCCCTGCAATTATTTTGCAGGGTGGACACATTCTTCCCAGAGTTTTGGTGTCACCATCTAGCACCACCATTAGGCCATGTGATATTTGCCATATTACCATGAAATCTGCAAAGCACATTCACGCTCCCCAGAAGATGAACCCTCTCAACTTTAGTGACCTCACAACTTTTCCTGTAGTGCCACCGTAAGGCCAAGCTGCTCAAATAAGCTCAGCTACTATTAATGAGAATTACCTTTACATTTGAAGTATTTATGTGCTAGAGTGAGCCTGTAAGCAGGAACAAGTACTAAAGGAAACATAGATGTTTTTGGGTGAGTGTGTTTTCTTTAAAAGGACAGTCTCAGTAACCATTACATTAGATTAGGTTAGATAAGACAGTTTTATTAATCCCCAAATGGGAAACTCATTTGCCACCAAATGAATGCACAAACAGACAACAAAACACTATAGACAGTGAATTCACAGTACACAACAAAAGTAACACCAGAAAAAGCCATTTGAGACATGCTTAACAGCTGAAAGATGCTGTGGCTTCGGACCACATCTAAAAGTGTTCATTAAAAAATCTGACTGCTGCTGGAGCAGAAGACGCTCTGAGTCATTCAGCAGAACTCTGAGGCGTCATCAGTCGCTCACTGACAGAGCTTTTTAGTTTGTTAAAAACACTGCAGCAGATGGCCTTCAAAATACAGAACTGCTTTTTTTTGCCCCTTGTTCTCTTTTGCACAGTGACCTCAAGTGAGGCTGGGTTAAGTCCAATAACTGAGTCTGATCATCTTATTGATCCTGTTTTTTTTGTTTTTGTTTTTTTCAGGTAGACTCCAAGATATTTATAAGCCTGGACTATTTTATAATCATCACTGGGAAGACCTCCTCCTTCATCCTTCTGAAAACTCTTTGGTCATCCCAACACTCAGTTTAAAAAAAATCATTTCAGGTAATTTCTTTGGTCAAATAGACCAACTAAGGCAGTGGCATCTGAAAACGTTTGGATTTGACAAGACACCTGATAATGCCTGTAGTCGTATAGGGTGTGGATAAAAAAGGGGGATGAAACGCAGCAGGACTTTTAGGTCAAATAATGTCAGTTTGTTATCAGTTCTGACAAACTGAGGTTGAGACAAGAGATAATCCAAGGCCCAAGCGATAGTTGTTTTGTGCAGTTTAAAATTAATTAAAAATGTAATTAATTTCTGAGTAAAAAGGTGTCATTAAATTGTATTAAAAGGACTAGAAAAATAAAAATAAACTAATCCTAACATAGCTGGCAAGTGTTTGAAGGTGGCTGCAAATGTTGTAAAGCATAACTATTAGTGCAAGTAGTGCATTAGTTCACAATGCCAACTCATGATCAATATTTGTTGCTCTTTAGGAGAGTTAATCTTGTCCCAAGACCATAAACAGCCATAATACACATTTGAGAGAATATGTATATGGAAGTCAACAAACATAAACAGCAACAACAGGCATAGCAAAAGTAGAAAGCACTGCGAGGCTGGAAATTGTAGGTTTGATGCATTTTGATGTGTAAAATGTGTAGAGTAGCCAGCATAATATAATGATAAAATGAAGCAAAGCAGGGGAAGTCTTAACTCACAGTGTGAGCCATAAGAGCTAGGAACAGAGACAACAGCAAAAAACACTTAACATTTTGCCTTTCCAGTGCCTGTATTTTCCTGAGTCCATTTCTCCTCTCCTTACGGAAATATAATGGCAGTGAAAAAAAAAGTGATGGCAGAGCAGAAAGAGGGGGAAGACGAGAAAAATGAGGGAGGTGAATTCAACCTTTGACCCAACGTTCCTTTCTATCCCAGAATACTTTGGGGCCCCTGACTTCTGCTAATACCTCACATGCACACACACATCAACGTATGTCAGCTCGCAAGCACGCATGCATGAATGCACGCACGCACACACACACACACACACACACACACACACACACACACACACACACACACACACACACACACACACACACACAGAGAGAGAGA
>OMLB01021553.1:0-10383 GCA_900302555.1 Myripristis jacobus
ACTACTACTACTACTACTACTACTACTACTACTACTACTACTAATAATAAATTAATAAATAAATAAAATTACACACACAAATAATAAAATCATAACAACATTGGCTCACTAGGCCTATTTTTGTTTTCACTAAAAAACGATATTAAATTGATGATGATGTGATATTTGTTGGCATCTGCACCAAACAGACATGTTTTCTTATTTCTGGGGAATATAATTTGTTGACCAGAGTGTCTACTTCATTCATAACAGTATTTTGTCACATTTGCGTTTATTAAAAAAAAAAAGAAGCTCTTATAGCTTTTGTATATTACACGTGGTCACTTTCATATCGACAGTAATCAACAGATTAAGAAAATGGTCAGCAGCATGCGAAAATTGCCCCTATTTTGAAAATGACAAATAGTGCAAGTGCAAAGGCTTAACGATAGGAAAGAAAGAAAGAAAGAAAGAAAGAAAGAAAGAAAGCAGTAGGGTAATAGGCTCATGATATCTTCGATGCTCTGTGAGCGAAAAACATGACCTGACTCGGTCCCAAAATACAACTCTCCCTTGAGTTCATGGCACCATGGTTTTATTTTGAAAGTAAAGCTGCCTGAATTCCGGTCTTGTTGTGTATACGTTGGTCCAACTTGACGCTGTGATGCAGCATGCAGCCACCGGATAGGTGCTCCCACGCCACCCACTCACTGCCGGACCAAGGCTGGACAGAAGCTGGAGCTGGTAGAGATGCAGGCTGAGGGAAGGAAGATGCGCCTGGAATTCCTCTGCTCACTAACTGTGCACAAGATGCTTGTCATAATTACACAAGATTATACTCTTGAGTTAATTTGGCTTTATCTGATAGGAGCAAATGTGTAGGCTTGCTGAGAGCTGTGGGGCATCACTGCACGGTCCAAAAATGTTAAGGGTCATCTCTTGGTTGCAAGACATTTTTAATTCTCATGGCAGTCTAGTCCAGATTGCCTCCATTGTCCCTGCTGACTTAGAGCAGTCCCAGTTATGTACACTGTCTTGTTAACTTTGGCCACCAACACCCAGGAGGATCCTGATGTGGCTCCAGACTTAAGACAGGATCATCTTAAATTTGTTTATGCAGCTTCCAGGGATTTAAGAGTGTGACACCACGCAAAAAGCAAATTTGTATCCCTTTTAAACACATTTGGTGGACAGGGCCTCTTTCACAATTTGGAAAGTGCTCTACAACTATTGTGAAACTTAACACCCAGCAGAGCATGAAGACAATGAAACAAAACAGCTTATCATGAATCATGAGATGATGCATAGCTGAGCTCTTTCCACTGAAGCTTAGCTGTGTGGGGAAACCATCTGTATGATTTTCTAAATTTACTGGCAATATCATAGTCACAATGCTAGTGTCTTATGCTTATGTTTGGATTCTGCTGAATATCAGGGTTTCAAGCATTCCTAGGAAAGCAGTCTTCTTTTTCCTCTTCTATTTCTTCATGCATTTCTTGCTGAGTGTGTGTCGCACTGCTGTCTTTCTATTCATTGCAGTGCAGTTGTCATCATTGCCCATGTGACCGGTGGAGGTGGCTTGGAGTTATTTGTTCACAGCTTCAGTGGTTAGATATAATTATATTTACTTGTCGGTGTGCCTCGGGTTCAGAGCCTAAGTGTGCTTAATGAAGGTGCTTTGGCAAGTTAAGAAGGAGGAAGGGGGGTGGGGGGTAAGGGCTAGGGTTAGAGAAGAAATAATCAGGTGAAGTGAAGTTAGGAAGCCATAGAATGACCAGGATGACTGTATTATTTCAAACCTAATTCTAATGCTCACACACATACACACGCACACACAAGCCTGTTTTGTTTAAACTGAGCCACAAAGATGACTGTGCAAACATCCCAGCCCATTATGAATGAAACCCATCATGTACTGAGCAAGTTAAACAGGATCATGACAACAGGACACAGAAGTTTTTATTTGATCTTTATCTGAGTCAGTAATTGGGATGAGGCTCCATCAAGAAAAGTCCAAACTTTCCCATAACCTTTAATTACTATACTCCAAGAGTTATCCCAAGACATGTCAGGACGAGTTCATTGTACTGGAGCACTGAGGACCACAATGACTCCCACTGCTTCTACAGGAAATGCTGTAACAATGGATTACCCAGGAAAACAAGCTGAGTTATCTTTGAACCACAGACAGACAGCCACAGACACACACATATGCGAAATGTTGCTCCAAAATCATTGGTGACAATATTTTTTTTAACTACCAAATGCTGTAATTACTCATTATTATTATTATTATTATTATTATTATTATTATTATTATTATTATCATCACTCATCATCACATCATCATCATCATCATCTTCATCATCATCATCATCATCATTAGTAGTAGTAGTAGTATTCACTATTTTTACCCCCACTGTTCTGCACTGGACCTCTCTATATGGGAAGATAGCAGTGAACAGAATAAAGCTTCTGATGAAGGTGGTCACTTGGGACATCCCCTCACTGACATTTATATAAACCAGTGAAATAATAAATTATTCCAAGCAGTGCTGATTTTGTCAACAAATTTTTGAAAGAAAAAAAAAACTTGTGCATCCAAATATATAAAACACCCTTTAAAACACCTAAAAAACCATTCAGAATATATAGCTGCATCACAAGAAATCAAGAAATCGACAAAGTTTAAATTTCTCAAAAATATGGTCAAAAAAGTGGGACTTCGTCAGGGCACACATTGTAGAGCAGCCTTTTGACAATAAACTACATTTCCCAACTTCCATTGCGTTGCACGTCCGAGGTGAAAGGTCGAAAACGTCAAACTCACGCTGCCCGCCGCAACAACAAATGTTGTGTTAGCTGAACGTTTGACTTGGTTTAACTTTCCATGTATCGTTTTCTGTTGTAGTCCCGTGGTTCATAACAGAGAGAAAATGTCAGGGAAGGCTAAAGACCTCCTGCAGATGGACCTGTACGGTTTACTTGGTGTTGAAGGCACTGCTACGACGAAAGAGGTGTGTTTTAATCACCAACTTACTGTTAGCAAAGCATGCTAGCAAACGCGTTATTGTCGCCGTTGCGCTAAAGAAAACGAACTATTACAAAAAAACAAATGTAATAAAGGTGACATTGTAAGTGTAGTTAAAGTGACACTGTGGTTGTGCGAGAAGAAACGGTGTGTGAGAGAGTTTGGCTGCTAACTCGCCGGCGTTATATGGTATTCAAGTGGAGGTTGTGTGTGTGGTTGTGGGTGGGTGTATGAATGCAAGGGGGTACAAAGTCAGTTCACTGAAAGAAGACTACACTTTAAATAACCTCAATTAACACGGCATCAGTGGGTGAAAGAGCTAATAAATGAATAGTAAAGGTGTGATACATTAAAACGGCCACTAAGCGGCGGCGTTGCATTATCTCTGGAGCCAGCTGCAGACAACCTCAGTGTGCGCGATAGCTTGTCTCATAGGAATGACATGAATGGAGTACATGTGGAATCTAAGCAATATAGAGGTGATGTTACGTTATGGTTCATATTCTGCAAGCTGGTGTGTACTTTATGTTCAATACTTGGCCAACACAGCTGATCACTCTAAGATAGGATTTTTAAGGTGAATCTATTGGATGTGGCTGATGAAGCCTCAAAAATGAATCACTTATTGGTCAGAAAACACCTGCAGTGCTCCGGGTAACATATTTACAAAAGGTTACCATGATGATGTGTCTGCAAGTGGTATTCATGTATCATGCTTGATTACTTGCTTATTCCTCTGCCTGATTGAAGCAATCAAGAGTTGATCCTGAATGACAGTTTGTGCTGACATGGAGTCTGAATTTACTCTGGGAAGCTTCTCCCATTCTCCTTTCCATCACATTTTCCCAGCCCAGAGCCATTCACCAAGCTGTCCCCAATCCAGCCTTTCTCAGCGACCACCTCTCCTCGCAGTTTCCAGCTTCTAGAATTCACAGGCCAAAAGGGAAATTAAAATCACTGCCAAAATGAGGGGAGAAGTTAATTTCTTAATTGGATTTCAAAGTCCTATCCTTCCCAGAGGAGTATGCTGGAGGAAGTTAGCGGTTGTGGCTTGGGTAGAAATGAGTCTCCAAAATGCACAAGGCTGGTTGTGTGAGGTCTGGTGATGGCTGGGAGAGATAGTGAAGTTTTCCTGTCTGCAGCGCATAGAGGCTGGGACGACTCAAAACCAATCAAGTGTATGAAGAGAGATGTCATCAGATGCGCTACTTAGTCCCAGTTATTTGGCCCGCTGCTCTGCCACCACTATCAAGCATGTTGTTTATCACACAGAGAGGAAGAAGCTCATCCCAGAGCCTGTTTATGTGGGTTTAGCCACAGCTTGTAAAACATTGCCCTGACGTAGGAGATTTGCCTTTTGCTTTTCCTCCTGGTTCCATTTAGCATCTCTCTGTTATCACTGCTATTGACCTCCCTCTATTCTGTGCTGGCTGATATACTGCTTGGGAAACTGGTAGACTGGATTTTTTTTGTTGTAATGAACATGAGTTTGCCTTAGTCTTGTATTGCTGAAGGAGGCTTGTGCCCGTGCGTTTCAGTAGGGTTTAGATAGTAATAGCCAAAGTGGGTGTTTTACCTACCACAGATGTCCTGTTGAAACAGTGCAAAGAGCCAAGACCACACAAAATTTCTTGCGGTTTATACAGCTTCTTAAAATGGTGAATGAGGCAAAATAGAATGAACCTCTTGTGTTGCAATGTAATGCTTTATGTGGATGCAGCGACTACCAGTGTGTATGGGTTACTTGCAGAGAGAGCATTCAAGGACAGGTATTATCGGGACATTGCAATGTTGCATGCTGAGGTCATTCCACTGCATGAAGAGTTGGCTCTTCGTGCTTGGCTGTCTGACAAGACAGGTAGATTGTTATTGCAGAGGAGTATGAAGGGACCCCATGCTGTGCTGTCTGTCTGTGCACTCTCCTTGTGTACTCCGCTGCCTAATTGCCTGTCTACTGCCTTTCGTGCTGAATGAGGCAGTCTCTTCAGGTGGGTGGGCACCTTAAATGGCCGTTGGCTAACCCCACTCATGCTGGTTGCTAATCACTGTCCCAAACAAATGTGCCTGACAGGACAGTAATGCTTGCTCAGTATGCCTTTTTGGAGGCAGTACTGGGATCACCGCCTAGTGGCACAGACATGCACACATTTATGTGCATTCAAGTTCGCATGCACACAGGCTTACCAAAACTCAGACAGGGCAACACACAGCCACACTGTATCTCTCATTACAGCCTCTACTTTGTTTTAGCTCTCCTTTTAGATCATTCTCTCTCTGTTTATCTATTCTTGGCGTCTGTCCTTGTTGTCTTTCCTTCTCCCTGTTGTGCACGGTATTATTTTCCTCCAACTGATAATGTCCTGTAAATGGCCGAATGCTGTAATTACGGAGGATGGGCCCATGGCAGAGCAGGCAGCTAATCAGCCACACAGGCTAGGGGCCCTGCCGAGTCTGTGCTGCGGCTACACCAGGGCCAGTTTGTCAGCTGTAATTGGCACCAAAGGCTGGTGTAATGAGGACAAGATGTGGGCATGCAGTTAGGACTCGGGCAGGCAGGCAGGCAGGCAGCAGGACGGCACTGAGAACCCAACCATTAGGCTACTGTTGGCCTGCTGATACAACATTGTGGCTCAGTAAACTTTCCTCAAGTCCTTTGTTCCTCTGCAAATTGAATTTCAGGAGACAGTTGACATTTTTGTCATTTACTTTTCCTCAGGAATAGAATTAGAAGATATTGTACAATTAGATAATACCACTTGTGAGATTCAGCCCTGATTTTTTTTTCTGTGAGCTGAAGGGACAACTTCCCAGGAAAAGGCCCAGGAGTTTGTATAGTTGCTACTTCAAATCTACTTCAGGTCTCACTCATAACTGCTTCAAGAGCCAATCCTAAAGGTCAAGGTGAACTGCACAGTGATAATTGCTACAGTCATTTACCGTAATTGGGTGACCCATAGTGGCATGCCACTTGGTATGAGAGCTCCTGTCCACTCATGCACTAACCTCCTCCAAAGTTAGTTTGAAGAACCATGGTGCTTCAGCATCAATTAGGACTGGCGTGTTGCAGCATTGATGGGAGTAATCATTTATTATTTAAGAAAACATCACTGGAGGCACATTTAACATCAGAGAGACTAGATAGTGAAGGATGCTAGAGGGAGAAGAGAGGAAGTGGACAGCAAGGTAAGAGAGAGAAGCAAGTGATACTACTCCTTGATGCAGTTAAGCCTGCATGTTGACTGGATCTAAAAGTGAACCCAGTGAGAAGGAGATGATGATGTAGAGATGTCAGTCCACAGGCAGTTGGATATAGTGTAGGCCTCACAATCACTCTCCATCAGAACAACGTCGATGACAGTTTGTTCTTGTCAGAGAGCTTGGCCAGCCAGACTTTTGTCCTGACACCCAAACATCTGCTGTGTTTACAACAGATGTAGAGAGGTGTTTATCATGTCTGCTGGTTGCAAGGTGATGAAGAGTGTGTGTGAACTGAGGACACTGCTTGACCTTTTAAAGCAGCCTCTCTTTCTGTGTGCATTCGAAGCGCTGATTAGACTGGCTAATTCAGGGAGCTCTGAACCTCTCGTCACTGACTGCCCATTGTTCAGGCCAACTGCAGCTGACGCACACACACGCACACACATGTGCATACACACACACGCACATGCCACACACATAGGTGCACATTCAGTGGGCTGAGACAATCTGTTGGCCATGTGCTGCATCTTTTTTTAACATTCGGGTCACAAGAAGCAATGGGTGAATGAAGCCATAACATCATCTTTTAGTTCCTTGCTTCATTTGCCCTCACTTTCTATTCTCACCACAATATTTTGGGGAGCACAAGAAAGCTACAATGGGGGATCCAGAGAAAAGAATAGGGAGAAACAGACAGAGGGAGGAGGCTAGGTTCAGACCAACAGTAAGCATTTCTCTTTGGCGCCAGTCCACAGTCCTGCGTGTCAGTGTGGATCTGTAGGAAGGCTGTGTGCCAAGCAGCAAGACTGCGGAGTGAATGTGCCTTAATGATGTCTAGTCTCCCAAAGCCCTCCCAATGAACCAGGTTCTGATTTAAGATTGGACCTATAGAGAGGCAAAAATGTGAAGTCGACTCCACTTAGTTGACCAAAAGATAGAAGAAAGTAGTTTAGACATTTAGAAGCAGTATTTAAGCCATGTTAATCTCTAGAGGTTTCTCTGGATGCCTGTTTGGCTTTCAGTGGTGTGGAAGTTTAGCTCTTCTCCCTTGGACAGTGGGCATGCAGCCTAATGTGCTTAACTTTACAGTCATGGAGGCTCACTGAAGTTGCTGTTAAAAGTCTTGGACACTGATGTATTACACCGCTCTTCTCTGTTCCCTTAAAGTCTTGTTTTCCTCCCCGTCAGTCAGCTCTGTATGTTTTGGCATATCATACAGAGATAAAATTGTGCAAAACAACACACACTTAAACACTGCATGTGCCAGAGGACTCACCGTCCAATGCAAACGTTTCCCAGACATGAGGAACGGAGCTCCCAATTTCTCTGGGTCTTAGCATACTGGTGGGAGATTGATTTGCGCTAAGGGGGGTATGTGAAAGCATGCAGATCGTTGGCATGGCTGATTAGGACTCATGAGTGTGTGTGTGTGTGTATTGGTGAGAGTCTGAGCATGTATGTGTGTGCACAAGACTGTGTGCAATGCATATGTGTGAGTGTATTTCCAAGGCCATGGCAGCAGTGCAAAAAGCTCCGGCGCTGTGCTCTGCAGCTCCTTCTGGTCTCCACAGAAAGCTTTCCCTCATGGGCCCTGCTTCCCCTTTCCTTCTCCTGAGGAACAGAGATCTAATGAAAACCACCTTGTCATTAACCGGTCGCAAGGAGGCCTAATGAATTCTTTAACGTTCCGTGTAGCGACCTAAAGTTAAAAAATCAGCTATAACCAAAACCCTCGCGTGATATTACAATGCTCCAAAGTATTGTTTCATTTTTCCAGTTTGGTCCCTCAGATTCCACGCCCAAATGTTTTGGATCCAAGCCTAAGATGTTAATGACTGCCCTCCCAATTCTGTGATAGACAGTGGTGCACTGTTTGTGTATGCTATTATATCTTTTTCTCAAGTTTGGATGAAGATGACCTAATGTTGCCAGCTCAGGCCATGTTTATTTTGCCACCTGGCAGTGGGTTTCATGCATACTATGGAAAGACTTGTGCAGATAATTCAGTGTGCAGTGTGCACCATGTTGATTAGTTTCCATCAACAATGTGTCAAAAGGACACAAAGCAGAAAATGTGCTCAGGTGTTGGTTTGGTCCAAATGATAGAATCCCTGATTCTTCATTAAATACAGACCACATTTCACCCTAGTAGTTTCATCCCAAACTTGTACTATTCATGTTGTTTTTTCAAAGGGATCATCTTTTTTTTTTTAAGACTTTTGTTTTCAGAGCCAAGGACAGTCTGATAAAGCATAATTGTTACTGGAAGTACAATTTTTTTTCCCTTTCATATGGTGAAAATCTGTGCTTAAGTGGCTGATGCCTGCTTTTTGCGTGCTAATCATATTCCACTGTGCATACTGTTTTCTTTATTCATCCAGATCAAGAAAGCTTATCGACAGAAAGCCTTGACGTGCCATCCAGACAAGAACCCAGACAATCCGAAGGCAGGTGAGTCAGCAAATTAATTAATTTTTTTTTTACATTTTGTTCACCATCTCTCCACTCATAGCCATAAACTGTCACTCACTCAGTGGATTTACACCAGTGGTATTTATAATTTGTTTCTTTGTTTATGCAATTGTTGCATAGATTCCTGAAGAATGATAATTTGCACCTTACCAAGCTGCCATCAAGCTCCATGCTGGCATAGCCAAAATCTAAGCCCCCTGTAGAGCAAAACCGTCAGTTTAGCACAGCACTCTCCAAGAAATCTGAGCAGCGCCTGTCTATCTGCTGCCTTTACAGTAGAATAGAATAGAACTTTATTCTCCACCAGGGTTGGAAATTGACTTTTGCTCATCTTGCATTGCATTACAACATTTGTTAATTACAAACATCACAACAACAATGGTAGAATAAGTGCGTTACACTGCAAAATACAGTATGCAGGATACTTGTTTAGGGATGGGATTCCCATTCTCAGTGGTCCGAATCTTCGGACTCGTTTGCCGAAGTGCTTAACGATTCCGCTATCGACGCGCTATGACGTCATATGCACGCTGCGTTGCTATAGAGACAGCACGGCGTCGAGGCAGAGGCATTCAAAAGTTTGGTTGTACTTAATGCGGAAAGACGACAACGGAGCCGCTTGAAACGCTTGCAAAACTTCTGTTTCGACAAAGGGAGGAATTGCTAGCCGCAGAAACATCTGTCCACACAGCTGGCAATTTTGCAGGACTGTCACGTTTTCGATACACTCCGGAGTGACGCTAACGTTAATGAATCTCAAGCAAGCAGCAGCAGGAGCGCGGCTAAAGCTAGCGCGGCCAAAGCTAGCATTGTCTAGTAACATGATAACCTGTTATTTTTCTACATTAGAGTTCCTGACTTGGTTGTATTTGTCAGTGCTGGACTGGTTTTATTTTTGGCAGCTCAGCTCTTACACCCTTTTAAAAAGGAAGGAGCATTGTCTAGTAACATGTTTAAGTGTTATTGGATTTTAATTTCTACAGTGGAATTTCAGATTTTTTTAAATGTCAGTTTTGTTTTTGGGTCAAGGGGAGAAGAGATTTTCTTTTATGCTTAAGGTTTGTTTAAAGTTATTTATAATGTATTTATTTATATATATTGTATACGCTGTAGGGCTGGGTATCGGTACTCAATACCTTTTAAGCTATCGACTGAAATAACCCAGAACCAGGTAGTATCAGAACTTCTCTAGTCAGATTCTCCTTGCATCTGATCCTTCTGTACCCAGATTGAGAAAAAAATCATATTTATTTTGTACAGTGTTGTACAGTTATTTAATAAATATTTCATTAATTTGAACACTCAAATGTAGTTGTGTAAAAGTCATTTGGATGGACAGGAGTGGTGGCATTTTAACAACACAGTGATATAAAAGAAAGTTAATACAAATAAACCCATTTGTACTTGCTTTTCTTCCCCTTGCCCAGTGAGATTCGATAAGAGAATCGTTAAAGAATCGAATTGATAAGCAGATTTGATCATGGAATCGGAATCGGAAACCAGTCAAATCCCATCCCTAATATTGGTACACAGGATATTTGGCTCATCAGACAAGTCCAGCCAGACACCACCAGCACCACCACCACTGCCAGACTTACCACAGTCCATCCCTCTACAGCGTTCTGAAACCTTCTGCGGCCTGTCGCCAACCAACATGTCAGCAATTAGAAGAGGAAATTTAAATGTAGCTTTTTGTCGGGGGG
>OMLB01021553.1:10416-36484 GCA_900302555.1 Myripristis jacobus
GGGTGGGGGGCACCTTGGACAAAAGACTGGTCGTAAGGCATGTTTTCAAGTGAGGTTTGTGTGGTTGCTGGATGGTTCAGACAATTCCTGATTATGTCAGGAAAAAAAAAACTGGGAAATTGGGGGGGATAATAGAAAAGCAGGGGGTCGGTTTCCCAGAAATGGAAAAGAAGTGGTTTGGAGGGCCTCGCCACTTTAACTTGCACATGGACGGACTTGGTCTCTGTTGCACGAGAGCAGGGCAAATCTTAGGAGTCGCAGTCCTTCAGGGGATGGTTGTATTCATACAAGAGGTGAGGTAGGGGTCATGATTCTCCACCAAACACACAACACCACCATCCCTCTTCTGCCCCCAGCCCCCTGTAATGTTGTGACACTCTGAGCTGCCTAGTGGGCATGGCGGGTCTCCACAGTTGGATTTCATTCTAGCCCATTATATGCGTGTAAGTAACCTGACCTCCTCTGCTGGCAGTATGATCTCCAGAGCCTCCTGTTTGTGTGCACTGCCGGTCCCCACAGGGAGTAACAGTATCGGTTCGTTAGGCCTCCCATAAGTGAATGATTAAACCCGGCTAGTATAGTGCAGTAGTGTGGCGGTTATATGACGGGGAGTGGGATTGCGGTCTCTTGTCTGTGTGTGTGTTTTAGATGACAACTGAGCAGATGAGGAGAGTCTTGCATAGTAGTGGCGATTGCGGCAATGGCCCCTTGAGATGCTCTGATGGGAGATAGATGGAGGGTTTGTGTGGGAATGCAGGGCTGCGTCATTGGAGGAAACAGGTTTCCTCCAAAGAGGGTTTAGGCACCTTTTAATCCAAGAAATGTTTCTCTTCTTTTATTTAGTACTCTTAATAACTGTTACAGTCTCAGGGGGTTTTACAGGCCCACAGTTTATCAAAAACAAAATACCCCTTGACCTAAACCCTAAACCCCCCCTTAAAAAAAAAAGCCAAAAAGGGTAGGATCACAGAGAGGGGGAAGCCCCTTTTAGGCCAGCCAGGAGTACAGCTAAATTATTAGCTGAAATCAAATACAGTCAAATAGTTAAGTGAAAACAAATGAAAATAAATCAAATCAAGAGCAGAATAAGATGAATATTACAAAAAGAATAAACAATGAACAAGCAGGGAAAGCATGAATGAAAGCATGAGTTTATGTCAGCCCCAAGTCCTGGCCTCAGCATGGTGATGTCCTTCCATATAAGTCCCCAGCTGGCCTTGTCACCATCCGCTTCCCTTTCGAGTATAAGACCATTAAAGAGAAAAAGAAAAAAGACAGTATAACACCATATAGTAATAAATAATATAAAATTAAGTAGTTAAAAAGTATGAAGAAAGAAATGGCTTTTTTTATTTAAAAGAGAAAAAATGTGATGATAATTGCTAACCATATTGCAGACTGTAAAGCTCACCTTCCTTATCGTGACAATCAGTCTTCCCATTTGGTTTCTTTTCCTAGCCGAGCTCTTCCACCAGTTGTCTCAGGCTCTCGAGGTGCTGACTGATGCTGCTGCCAGGGTAAGACTGTATATGTCCCTCCGTCTGCCATACACATTGTAGGTGTTGACTCACTCACACACAGAAACTGTTGAACCTTGTGTCCCATGCTTCTTGCAGGCTGCCTATGATAAGATCTGTGCTGCTAAGAAACAAGCGGAGGAGAGGAACAGGAAACTAGATGACAAGAGAAAGAAAATTAAGTTGGGTGAGTCCTTGTTATAAATCTTTAAGCATCTCTAGGCCATCAGCACAGCAAATGTGAATTAGATTTTTCTCTTTTTTATAATGCATAAGAGAGCAACAAGGATAGTCAAGAAGTAATTGTAAATAAAACAAAAGTATGATTGCAGTTACTGCACCAGTTTGGCATAATACGGTAAACCACAAACCAGTTCCAAAATGTTATTCACCACAAAAGTGCATGTGGCACTTTGTGAAACGTAAACACAAATTTGGAGATACTTGTCGCAGCTGGAGACATTCTGTTTTAACTTTTTAACAGTCACTTGTTAAAAAGTTATCCGTTTGTTTAGGCTTCATGAGACCAGAAATTATGTTTGGTCTGTTACCTCCTGGAAATGAGAATTTAATGAGTTAATGTTAAAAAATGGCACACATATTTCCAGTGATGGTGTATCTCCAAGGCATTTAGAAATCAATTGATTTTGATGTCTTTGACTTGACCGTATTTGTGTGTTTATGTTATGACAGATTTGGAGACTAGAGAGCGAAAGGCTGAAGCCCAGAGCCAGGAGGAGGTGAAAATCAGTAGAACACTTGAAGAGGAGGTAAGAAAAAATACAGGGACCATATGAGAGATGATGTTACTGCACTGCTGAATGTCCTGGTGAAGATGCATCAAATCAAAGACCAAAAAAAAAAAAAAAATCACTAAACCACAGGCCTTGGCCATGTGCCTGGAATAAGGTAGTCCACTCCATCCAGGAAATAATGAAGCACAACCAGGTGCTTTTATTCTGTTATTCGTCAAATACTCCCTTCTGATTGAGTTGAAATCCTCCAAAGACTTGGGTCACGAACAAAGGCCCTATCTGAGAGGGTTTTTTTTTCAGTGCCGTATCATAATTATCAGTACACCGATTAGGTGATATTGCATGACTTGATGCACTTTGTTCATAAAGCCAATGATAAATAAAAAGGGTGTGCGTGCTTCCAAGGTGAGTCATGGCTTGCACTCAACCTGCTTAATGCATGTAATTATGGGGCCATGTGTGTCTGGGGAAAGGGAGAGATTGCCAGTAGGTGGCACTGTTCCATTTCCTCTCATGGTACGATGCTGCTGCCAGAACTGATGAAATGAGGTGGCTTGCTCTCGCTTCATGAAGCACCCTGATGCGTTTACCTGTTGTGCAGCACAGAAGAAGCAATTGAAAGTCTTAAGATGGGACAGTAATGTGACTGTCACATTTGTGCATGCTCAAGTAGACTTAGACTGATATAGCTGCTATATTTGATGTACACTTAATTCAAAGCTAGTTTATTTGTTACTGAATGTGTGTCTATCTTTCCAGATTGCCCGTCTAAGGGAGGAAGGATCCAGGCAGCTTCAAGAAGAGCAGCGACTCATCAGAGAGCAGATCCAGAGAGAGAGAGAAGCACCGCAGCAGCAAACAGCAGGCTACAGTCACACAAGTACAAGCAACAACTTAACTCAGCTCTGTCAATATTTGGCCTTGTCAGTCTGGCTCAGTCCAGCCTAATTAAATCCAGTCTAATCCAGTGCAGTCCTATCGCTATCCCAAAACCCTCACAGACCCTCACCCCCCTAACCTACCATGATAATGTCAGTCCAAGCCTGTGTAGCAAACCACAGCAGTCACCAAGCAGCCTGTGGTTGACCAAATATTATTAACATAAAAACAATAACAATATCTGGGAGTACATTTGAGTTTGTGTTGCTTTGGGAAACTGCAGAAAGAAAAGGCTGTTTGCAAAAGTCTGTTCCAGTGTCTTGGCAATCAGACGACTTTGCCATATAACACAGGCATGCCATGCGACATGCACATAGACACAGAGCTGTCCATCAAACTTTAAACCTCTTGATCTGCATTGAGAGCCTGAGCGTGTCTATGCAAGAGCCATAAGAAATGCTTTGCTTGAGTCAAGTAATGTTGGGTATTTAATAGAGTACTGGGTCTTGGCCCTATGCTAGACCCCTTTTTGTGGCCGGACAATTACTCACGCACAGTCAGCACGTCCTCTCCGAGTCCCCACTATTTGCACGCGATCAGGCCTCACCAGCCGCCTCCTGGACTCGCGCTCTGTTCCGTGTCGAGAGGCACTTGGTGGGTCATCCAACCTCAGCAAGAGCCAGTCTGCAGAAAAGACATGGAAGGCCAAACTTTTACCACAGGTTGGCCAACCAAAAATTGCTGTCCGTTTGCTTGAGAATGAAACAACAGCGCAGTCCCTTGACTGCTGTGGCAAAAAAACACATCCTTGACCGCACGTCTCCAGTGCCATATTTCTTGCCTGAACAATTGTGTCTTTGTCTCTTTCCCTCCTCTGTCTCGTCTCTCTCCCTCTTATGTTTTCTGTCAGACTCAGGAGTAGAAAGATGTTCCAAGAGCAACGTGACCCCAAAATTAAAAGTAAGTGTTTCTACAATGGGATGCGGCTGGGAGAGGGATGTGGAGGAGGGAATTGGGGAGATGGGGGGTCTCTGAGCTCCGAATGAACTGCCCCATCTGAGTGAAAGTGCTGGCCGAACCTCTGCAGGATTTTGATCTAGAGATTTGTAATGCATATGCTGTCCCACCACTGTGTGCACAGAGGCTGCTCTAATGTCCATTCCTCCAGAGCCGGCATGCCGTCGTCAGGAGACCAGTAGATATGCCAAGAGAGGGCTTATTATATTTCCTCCTGGAAACCACCTAGCCTGCGCATATTAACGGACACCGGGGATGTTAGCTAATGTGTTTAGACATTTAATCTGGTTTTAAAATTTGATAGCCATCTCTTGCAGCCATGTATTCCCTAATGTTTGTGTGTTCAGTTAGAAAAACAAACGGCAGTCTTAAGTCTGACAGTATTACATGTCATGTCACGTTCACGTACACGACAGTGTTATTGCGTAGATTGATCTCAGGTGCTGTTGTGTCTTGGCTGCACATACGAAAATCAGTGTAAGGCTTAATAATTTCAGGTTGTTTTTAATATTGGTTGTGAAGCACAATTGCGGCATGGCAATTAATTGCACCTGAAGTTCGGAGTTAATGCGTTTATACTGTGTCGTTTCTTTGCTTTTCCTTGTCCAGTGGGATTAGATCTTGTTATCAGTCTTCTATCTGTTACACAGTACCAGATTATTCTTTTAGATTCTCATTTCCCCTTAGCATACATTATATCATTTTGATAAAATTGTTAGATGTTTTTCAGGTTTAGAGCTAATTTTAGTTACACAGTCTTCTAGGAATTTGAGATAACTGCTAATAACAGTATTGTTAAATGCTTTCATGCATTTCAACATAGTTAAGCAAATTCAAAATTCTGCTAACATTATGACAGCAATCTTATTTTTTTTTTGCTACACTGTTTATTATGATATCTAATCGTATAATATCTACTTTTGGGGTGTAAATATCAAAGGATGAAAAAGCCATTTGTCTTTTCCACTAATGTCTGTCTTCTGTTTAGTTGTTTAAATTTGTAGCAAGAGACATTCTGTAGCAATATGTCTGTGGGCTGAAATCATGGCTATCACCCAAACACTTTTCAGCCTCATTAGAAGATTAATGGGCAAGAAGGTTATCGTTGGGTAGAGGCGAGCACTTTTGGAAGGAGAGCGTACATTTTTGGCATAATTGTTGGTAAAAGAGCCTATGTAGACAGGGCAATTCCCAGAAATCCTGTTCCTCTGACAGTGAGCAGAATGCTGGAGCTGAACCAACTCTCAGTGCTTGCCATTTATAATACTGCTCCAAGCAGTTAGTGTGATAAGGGCTCGACCCTGCTGTGCTGTGCAAATGGATATGAGAAGTTGCACAATAACTCTCTTAAGGAGTATGGGAAATCGCCTTTTGCTAATGGGATTCTAAGAAATTGTTCAGTGAAGGTGTCCAGAATCCAAATAATAACAGCTTTATTTGTTTATCTGTTGTCATAAATAAAATTTATATAACTCTTCGCAATCAAAACAAGCGAAAGAGACAGAAGCGCGGTTACACAAGTAAAAAAGAGGACCTTGGTTAGCGGGGGAAAAATCTTGGCTAGTAAATTGTGTAGCAGAATTTGTCATTGATTAAATATCCGCATTACAGACATTTCCTCTTGAGCACATACCTGAGGTGGACTGTCTCCCTCTGCCCACCACAAAGTACATTCCTCAGCAGCGACCTGGTTTGGATTACTTGGTCGTTAAAGTGGCTAGTGCGCTCTATTTTGTGAAGTTATAGTTAAGCAGGTGAGTCACGGTGCAGTCTTCAGTCCAGGGGTCCATGTGTTAATTTTTGTTTTTTGCTAAGTTTCCCGGCACCTCCGGCTGAATGGAAATTGACTGCAGGTCTCACAGGTGGTAGCAGGGTGATGCTCCAAGAGCTTAACAATGTCTCCACTCATTCCAGTATCTGTCATGATGCTATTGTAATCTGTGCGTCAGCACAGCCAGTGTGGCTGTCATGCTCTGTCTCCTCATTATAGCTTAGATGAACCACTTATGTGTACCCACTAAGAAGAAATGATTGATTGCTTTTGACCAGTATGAACTTCTCTTTTCTGTCTGCCTTCTGTCTCTCTCTCTTTCCAGTTGAAGTGGAAGTGTAAAAAAGATGATGAGACAAATGGCGGCTACTCTCAAGACACTCTTTCCAGACTTCTACAAAAGGTGGGCATCCTAAAAGTTAAATAATTAGTGCTTCTGTGCTGAAAGGACCACTGATAACTGATGCAAAAACACACTGAGGACTCAACAGATAGTAACAGTGACATCCCATCTTTTTCTCTGTGTCTCCTAGACAAGAGAGACCTCCTCTGTAACAAACCCAGTCTACAAAGTCCGGCCATGTTTGAGGTCTGCATGACATCAGCGTTGTAGATGTTTTTATTCTTCCCCTTAAACAAGGCCCATTAAGTTTTGTTGCAGTGAAAGTGCTGAGGGCAATGTTGTAGTGCCCTTTTAAAGCCATGCATGCCATTGTTAGTGCCCCTGTTACCAGGCGATTTAGCAGTGCCAAGGGATTCGCTAGGAAATGTGCTCTTCTCATGCAACCCAGTACCACCTTGTGCTGTGATCCGCCACAAGGGTTTTTGGTGGGGCGTAGGTTGGCCGGGAATGAGGATAGGGCAAGTGTCACTGACGTCAAGCTGCCAGGAAAAAGATGTTTGAATTTCTTCTCTGCACGCACTCAATCAATATGGTCTCAGGCAAAAAGCACTGGGTCAGAGCAAAGGCTACCAAAAAAGTGCGTTGTTGCTTTAGAAATTCTTATGCAAAGGGAGTGAAATTGGGGAAAGTACTCTGTTTGAGATGGCAAGCTCCGATGAGTGACGGTTAATGGTTTGTGAGAGTAGAAATAGCCACCCCTGTGTGGGAAAGCAAGTATGTGAATGTGTATGTGTGTGTGGATTTGTGTACTTTGGCAGTGCACAACATTGCATCTTCTTTTAAGGGAAAAAGTGACATATTAAGATATTTAGATTTTATGAAATAGGGGCCTTCGGAGAGTCTCCTTTGTCACTGTTGGCCTGCTCTAGAGTGTCCTCGGCAAGCATTAGCATTCCTGGCCTCTCCCGTTCCCAGAGAGCTACATTTCCAGGGATTCTCAGAGGCCTCCTCCTTGCTCCTCTTTGCTCCCAAGCCTCCGCTCTGAGCTGGGGGCGGGCTTAATGACAGAGGGGCTCTGTTGAAGGTGACACAAGCGCCTCTGCAGCAGAGACAAACACTGAGGAACTCCAGCGCAGGCCAAAAACTCTTCACTTTAAATATGTCTGCATCTGAGAAAGATCAGGTGTTAGTGTTCCCGGCCAAGACCGATCCCCAGGCTTCCTCCTCCTCCCATCTCTCTTGGGCAGAGGTCAGGGAGTGACCTCGGTGGAGGCGCTCTTCCCCTGCCTCCCTTCGCCTATCCAACCCCTTCGTCCCTGTGCTCAGTCTTAGTGGCAGGGAGCTGGATAAGAGCCAGTGGTTAATTTCAGTCTCCATACCAGAACATGGTTTATTGAAAGTTCTCACTGCAGAAGGATAAGCTAAAACGATGACATCCTGCGTTGCTCAGATGTTCCAGGCTTGTCTCTTTTGAGATGTCACAGAGGTCTCAATTTTGTTCATGATGTTACTTGGAGCTTTGCTGCAGTGTCACTGGTTCACTCCCAGAAGTAAAAGAAAGCTGTCATTAGATAGGTTTTATTAACCCGACATATATTAGATCCTTACTTTTATTACAGAAGTCTGTTTTATTCACAAGTGTTTTGAGTTTTTGAGTCTACAAATGCTTTTCATTTGCATGGTTATGGTTTGTGATTTGACAGGAAATACTCATTTGAATGTTCTCCATCTCTCCTTCCCCTCTCTTTTACTTTTGTCTCATTCTCCTGTATTTTTTTCTTTTTTTTTACCTCCAGTACGGGGATGTTTTGAATGTGATTGTATCGAGTAAGAAGAAAGGAAGTGCTGTGGTTGAATTTTCAACTGTCAGAGCAGCTGTAAGTACCTAACTCTTCCCCAGTCAGTGTCCTTATTTTGTTTACTCCACCATGAAAATCTTTTTCAAAACAGGAATTTGCATAGAACCACATTTGTTTAACATTCCCTAGCCTTGACATCCAAGGTGACTGGCTGAGTTTGATTATTACCAAGAATGACACCTGTCACAGACGCATCCCCAGGCCACTCCGCTCGACCCAGAATGGTGTTGTTCTAGACACGATGTACAGTGGAGTTCTCTGTGTGCTGATGGAAACCAGTGAACGGAAGGACTTCAGCCGCCTCATTGTTCCCCAGTGTCTGGGTCCTCGGGCTCTTCATTTTGATGCTGTACTTTTTTGTTGTGGTTCCCTCACCACGTTGTGTGGTTGTCCCTCCAAAGAATAAATCAGCCGTTCCACCGGAATCCCGGCTCAGGGTCTGCGGTCTCTGTCTGCCCATCTCTGGGTCCCAGTACTCCTTGGGGGATTTGGGTTGGTTAAAGGACCATACCGGTGTTTTTAGCTCATTACTTGCAATTCTCATGCACTTTACATTACTATAAACCGAAGGATATCATCCTATTTTAAATGTTTGAATTTGTTTTTCCTACTTTCTCCTTTCCATTCATTGAAGCATGGCACAAACATCAACTTGCAGAGTCATACAACTCGCTTTAGATAGGTAATCTATCACAGTGAACACTCTGTATGGATTTATTTTTGTCAGTTACTTTATTGTGGCATAATAATTCAGTTTAATGCCTGTAATCATTTGAAAATTCGACATATGTTCTGTGTTCACATGATGTTGGAAAGCTCGGACATCCGGTACTTCAAAGATAGCCAAACAGAATTGCATTGATGCTGTTCGTCATTCCCAGAAAACAAACGACAAGCAAACCTGGACATTGATGTAGCTTCTTTTTGCTTTAAAAAAAGGTTTAATAATCTGCATATAGTCTCGGTTATGACAGTTTAACTGCACAGTAAGAAATTTGTTTTTTCCAATTCATTAATAGCACATGAATGCACCATTCTTCTCTGTTGCACTTGAAAAACCACACAAGGTCTCTGCCAGAAAATAGTCCCTGAAGAAAACATGCTTTCAAAGTAAATTCAAATGTCCATGACTCTTGCACCCAGGCACTGTGTTAGCCTGAGCAGCAGAGCATTTTAATTCGGCTTAACACCAGAACATTTGAATTAAAAAAGGAAGAAAAAAAATTGGGTACATTTTCAAATATGTGAAAAAAAATCATATGGTTAAAAATTTTCTGTATGTATAAAGTGTAGTAAAAGAGCTTATATATGCAAAACCATTTGTCCCCCCCGCTCCCTCACATTTGCATTCCTATTTTTTCACGCATACCACTGCTCAGCGCAAATGCCCAGTTGAAAGCTATGATAAAGCATTACAAACATTTTGAGGAACAAAAAGAGTTGTTTTTGCCTTTATAGTATAGTGGTAAACCATCCAGTCAGCAGATCCATTCACATATCGTTTTGTTTCTTCAGGATCTGGCGTTTAAAAATGAAAGTGGCCTACATGAAAATCCCTTGAAGATTTCGTGGCTTGAAGGACAGCCAGAAGCTGCTGAACAGGTGTCACAAACTGGCCAGTTTACATCTTCACAGGTACCACTGAAATACTAACCAGCCATTAATACTAACTGCTCCATAAACCGAATGTGCTTAGGTGTAATTTTCTCCCTCTCTCATGAAGCGTAATGTCAGCCCTATGTTATAAAATCTTCCCATGTACACTGCTTCCAACACAAATACTATTTCCTAAACATTGTCCCACAAAGAGTGGTATGTAAACCTTCTGAGATTTTATTTTTGTATCAGCGGTGCAAATATTGCCCCAGTGCTTGTACTCCTCTCGTCTGGCCTAGAACAATGTGTTTGGTTAAATGGGCTTCAGTTTGTTTGCCTTGGAGTGGTGAGCAGTTGGCCCGGCGCTGGCCCAAGGCCCCTGGTCCGCCTCTCATTAACGTCCTGACCTGGGAGACCCCAGGAATGTTGTGCTTCATACAGCAACCCAAGAGGAGTGCTGTGCTATAATGGTAGCCTGGCACGAGAGGCTGCCCAAAACACTCATGCCGGTGCCAAGTCAGTTTAAATCCTTACAGCTCCTGACAAAAAAAAAAAAAAACAAATTGATTTTTTTCCCCTTGTTGTCATTTTTGTGTTGTGTGTGGTGGGGTCAGGGCTGCTCAGTTTGAAAATGAAGTATTTTATCATTGCCCAACTCAATTTGTAGCCAAGGATTTCTACTGAAAAGCAGAATAACTTATTGAGGAAAACTGTCTAAAACATTCCCCACTGATCAAATTATGTTGCCTCTTGTGATTTGGAAATCACAGTAGTCAGTATTGCAATATTATTATAATTTTTTTCTTTTTGCATGCCTAATATTTTCTCTTTCACTGCCAGCACACATGCAGGCACCCCAAGCACATTAGCTCCTTTCCTGTCCAAGGGTAATCTCATTTCAGCTATATCCGTTGAGAATATGCAAAGTTTTTCTTTCTCGTCATTAGATTAGGATGACGCCATGTTTTCTCTGTTTTTTCTTCACCATATCCCTGGTACCTCTCCTCTGTCGCAATGATTAATCTACAGCAAGACATTTTGTGGATCAGTAGACTCTCCCTCTCTCCACTTATCTCTGTCCCCAGAGCTGCCGGTGAACTGTGTTTCACCCCTCAACCCGGTGTGGTGTCTCAGGCCCCCTTGTCAGGGCCAGCATGTGGGACTCACAGCCTGCGCACTGGGAGTTGTCACACTAATCTGTTTTAATGTTATTATGGTAACCGGGTTTGCCTTATAGATATTCGAAGCTGATTGCTTCATCTTTGCACTGCGCCTGAGAATGGAAACATGACTATGGCAGGAAAATTTTGACATTAGCCCTCAGCAAACACACACCTCACTAAAGAGGCATACATGAGACATGACATAAGGGGTGAATGTGGTTATTAGTAATAATATCCAACATCTGGCCTGGGGTCAGTGGACACCAAGGTTGGACAGAGAGACAGAGTGAGAGAGTGAGAGAAATGGAATTAAAAAGGCAGAGCCTTGGAGGTCCTATCCCTGGGAGTCCATCTGGAATCCAAAAGTCAGGTCCCTCTCCTGTCCCTTACCCCTCCATAGCTCCCCTTTTCCCTCAGCCAGCTGCAATCACATAGGAACAGCTTGGGTGAGGACTTGCTTCTTTAACCTCATCAATCCAGCTTTAGTGCTGAGGGGGCGAAGGCCTCACTGCAGGGAGTCCAGAGACTACACACGTATGACTTCACCCTCAGCTTCACTTCCATCTCTGCTGGGCTTAATAAATCAGTCTGGAGCCAGTGTGAGGGACCTGATACAGCTGGGGTCCCAAACCCCCTTGAAGACCCCCTTAGGGTCTCGAAACCTTGAACATCACTTACTATACCATGATGTGTTAGATTTACACTGCACAGACGGACAGACACTTAGGAGACCTCTCGACCTCCTGAATACAAACTACGTGTTTCTGGCTCTGTTTTTGTTCTACTTGTCTGCAAAGGAGACAGGGACATCATTTTATTATGACATGATTTGTGATAGGCCCTAGTCCATTCACCTGATCTTTCTCACAGTGGGTATTAGGATTCAAAATGGTGAGGCCCTTGACTTCCAGTGTGGGGAATTGCTCCCCATGCTCCTGACTTAATTCATATTTGGACAGGATTTAGTTTCTCCTCCAGAGTGTTCCTTGTTGTGTATCTTTTCCCCTCGCCGTAATAAATTTTCATAATGAAAGGCTCAGAAATGAAAAGTTTGATGAAAAAAGTGCGAGAAATCATTCACATAAGTGCAAGGGTGTTTTTAGACCGATGCTGTAATGTACACAGGTGCGTATCTCCTGGATGAGTCATGTTGCTGACACAAAGCATGAATGAACTTCAAGTCACAAACAATAATACTAATTTAGGTAATAGCGCGGCAAAAGAAACTACGTACATCTCAAATACATTTAAGTGCAGAGGTTTTCTCTGAGCTGTCCCACATGAGCTGTAAATAGTTGCTGCATCACAACATGATTTCCAATCTGTGGCCGACTGCAGGGATTCCACACAGTTTGACTAATAATTCATATCTCATCTCCCAGAATGCCAAGGATATAGAGTCAGTATCTAACCATCTGTTTCATCCCTGTCAGAACTTGCACTCATGTTTCGGAAGTGTGATGCCATCATGAATCATTGTGGCAATATTTATGGTTTATTGTATAGTTAAGTATGCTGTATTTTTAAAGTGCATCTACAGCTAAGGATTTAAATCTGGGCTTTGTGCGCTGGCCTCTTCCATGGCGGAGAGGCGGAGAGTCATCACAGACTTGTCACGACACAAACCAGATGTAGCAGATCAGCTATTCTGGGATCGTTTTTCCAGCCCGCCAGTTCCCTCGTGCTAGAAAAGTGCACTCTCACCTAAAATAGCCCCTGAGTCTGGGAGGGATGTATATGAGTGTGGAGCTGGCGTATCAAACTCTAGACTTAGCTTTCTCTGTATGGAGATAACGGACTTCTAGGAAGGAACCAGCAGACTTCCAGTTAAGATTATGAATTGACCCAAAAGGACCAGATTAGCCAATTGTCGTTGCTTGCACCGTATTATTAGGTTTGTATGAGGTTAGCTTGGACAGGGAATAGAGAAAGAGGTGGTCCAGGAACTGAACATGAAGTTGGAGGGCTGGATGAAATAAAGATCTCTCTGTGTGACGGGGCTGTCAAAAGAACAAAAGGCCACACACTTTGTACAAAAGAAATTCAGAATTGCTTGAAATACTCCCTTTAGACATGTTCGCATTGACTTATTAGACGTGGAATGAATTGCCTGGTGTGATTATGGTGTAGTGAATAATTTCAAATGTTTGTGTGTTTGAACTTCTTCCCAGCGCCTTGAGATAGGTCTTGTCCATCACACAGGTCATGTGATGAGGGAGCTATTGTGATTTGGTTTGGGCCTCAAGAAAAATGAGAAAACGGGTAGTTCAGTAATACATCCTGACATGACACAGACAGCATAAACTATCAGTTTCATGAAAAGCCCATAAATGAGAATCCCTGTGAAACTGCAGCATATTTCAGTAGCATTGCATTGTGCTGCCAGTTACAATAGAAGAACCCCTATCTCATTTGTCAAACACTATTTATGAGATTGTCAGTACCTGATCAAAAGAATAATAAATTAAAGACATTTTTTGAAATGACAGGATATCTTGGTATGCTAACTGATAGCAAGTTTAAACTTTTTTGGAGAGAAGTAGTACCAGATGTGATGGGAATACATCACAGTTTTAAGATGGTCAGTCAGTTTGTTCAGCGCCAAGATAATTTGTCTCCAATTACAGCGTCTTTCTTCTCACCTCAGCCATGTGGCTGCCTGCTTGTCGAGCTTAACTTTATGTGACTCCTTGCACTGAGGAGCTCTTGTGAAGACGACGGGGTGTCATAACGGCCAAGGACTCGTGTGATTGTACAAAACTTCCCTTGATTTCAGCATGAATTGTATGAATCTAACACTTTCAAGCTTTATAATACCGTTTCATGACTCGATGGTGCAGGGATAATATCATTTCATGAAACCAAGCCCAGCTAATTAATAAATATTTGTGTGGTCATGGCTGTCAGCACCTGTGTCTGTCTGTCTGCTATTGTAAAATTTATCTTTCCTATTAACAAAACGATGTGAGGCTTTGATCATAACAGCTATTGTATCAGGACTGGGCAGTACTCTTCAAAGTAAAGCCTGGATGAATGAATGGCTTTTTTGTCCTGCCCTTTTGTCCTATCCTACAAGTATCCTGATAGAAAAGGCTGACAAAGTGCGGACACACCCTTCTTAACGACTGAATGCCACCACTTTGTGACGCAGGTGTGCCTCAGTGCAGTGCATGACAAACTACCCAGGAATTGCTTCAAGGTTCAGTTCACTGCAATACTTGGTCTCTAAATGAAACCTTGTTTGACATGCCTGTCTAATATAGGCTTGTGTGTCTCTCTACCTGGCATGTAATATTGTGCCGCTTGTTGTCTTGCATAGCCCAAGTCTACAATTCTTCTAGATACAGTTAGGTGTAAGTGACAGACAAGGTTTATTGCCTCCATGGCGGCTCCTGACTGTTAGAAAGCCAAACAAATGTCAGACCATCAGGGTGTGTAAACAATCTTTATCCAAGCTCTCTAAAACGTTGACACAAGCAATTCTATCTCCAAAACCACCAGTCTTGGAATTTAAAAGTTTTTTTTTCTTTTACTTCCCAAAAATACGAAACAGTACATATTTCAATACAAAAAAATGTTTCACAATGTGTTATTTTCATAAAACATACAATAAACAGGGGCAATGCTATCCAGTTTAGAAAGGGAGATGCCAAAAACAGATATACAGCACAGATGTACCCACAAACATAACTGTTTCTGTTTGGTTGTACTCAGAGGACTAAATCTATCGCTAGACATTTGCGAGCAGCAGGGCACTGGTGGTTAGTGGATTGTGCAGTATTGCCCAAGGGGCACCTAGGAATGTAGCCGCTTTGCCCCCACATCCTCTCCTGACAGTCCCCTGCTTTGGGAGTATGTCTGGACTGTCCTGGGTAAAGGGTCCTGGATTGGACAGGGTAGCATGCGCAAATCTGTATATAAGCATGTGCGCTGATGTCTGTGTGTGTGTGTGTTTCCCTCCACTTGTGTGCCAGTGTATATGCGTGCGTGCATTTTTCGCGTGTTGGGGGTCTGTTTGTTCAGCAGGTAGTGTTTAAACCCTCATCAGGAATCTTGCTGTAGTAATGGATGTCTCTGGTCCCCCTCCCTCGACACCCCCTGCACATGTGGAAGTATCACTTTACGCCTTACCACTTTCTTTCTCTCGCACCACTCTCCAGAGCATGGGACTCCAATTTACAGCTAAAAAACAGCCTTCTGGCATTTTTTTTTTTTTGAGGTCTTGGACCTGCGGCCTGGCTTGGGTTGCAGCCCGACCTGCCACCACTGGCTGGCTTTTATTGGAAGCAGAGCTAAGTGTTTGTTTTCACTGTATTGTTGGGAAGGAGAGATGGGGGGTACCTTGGTCCACCTTTGAGTGGGGCCTCTGGGATGCGTGCGGAGGAGAAATTGCCCTCTGCACACAATAGAATGGCAAGCATGCCAAGAGTCAAGACGTCACAGCTCGACGACCTTGGATTCCAGCCACAGCTTTTCTTTTCTTAGACATAACACTCTTTAAGTCTTAAAAGTCATCTTCAGTGTTCTGACAAGTGGTTTAGGGGCTTTGAAAGGGGAAGAAGGAAAGTTAGAGAGGCTGAAAATGCCTGGCTTGGAGTGTGACAGGAGAGGGAGTTCAATTATTAACTTAAACATCGTATCTACCCCTATAAGTACTGACGCTGGAAGAACATTAACTTTGTGTCAGTGTCCTTCTATGGTTTAACCCCTCACAGGGGACAGTGGTTACTCTTTAAACAAGCCTCTTGACTACAGTGCACTGCTATGGAAACACCTAAATAAATGGACACCACTCATTGTAGATGTTAACTGATATGATGTGATTCACTATTCCAACGTAATATGGAAAAAAAAGTCTTGAAGCAGAAATTCCTGTCCACTTAATCGAGCCTGGAATAGATTTGTGTCCCATAAAGCTGATGTCATGCCTGGTATGCAGTCACAGAAACAAATGTCTCCATATTTATATGAATCACAGTGACCTCTTTCAGTCAGGGGACATCGCTTCGTCCATAATATCAGAGCTGTTCCCTACACATGTCCCATCCCACGCATGTCGGAGGGCGTTGAATTCAATCACTTCCATTACGTGGTTGTTCTGTATGCAAAGCCGAGATGTAGCCGCCATCTCCTTTAGTGATGGAGCTTCTCCATTACCTGGAGGACATCATCCAGGATGGAGGGTCCCAGGTCCAAGCTGAAGGAAAAGCCACTGTCTTCCTCCTTATGCTGGCCTGTGGTGTCGTTTGAACAGGTCGAGTTGCTGGCTCTCCCTGAATTCACATTGCCCTGTCCACAGCTGTGAACCTGGTTGGGGCCAGCCGTGATCCCATGTTGATTCTCATCCTCCCTTTCCATCTCCTCTCCATCCTCGCTGTCCAGCAGTGGCATAGAGCTGCATTTTTTCCTCTTGTGGGAGGTGCTGTGGTGGTGTCCCAGGGGCCAGTCAGGGCTGTCTGGGGCCTCGCCCTCATCCAGGTTGAGACGAGGGGGTTTTGGTGGCGGAGAACAGGCCAGGAACAGGTTCTGCTCACTCTGGGAGCTTTGCAGGAGCAAACTGTGTCCCCTCGTTAGGAAGGACAAGTCCCCAAAGCTGTCTTTATGCACATCATTGCCAATATGCGAGATGTGGCGGAAATCAGCCAGTGGCAGGCTAATCATGTTGACAGACAGCACCTCCCTGCGCTTGGAACTCCTCCTGGGCCAGCGACCAGAAGCTTGTTTTCGGTACAAAGAGGTCCTCAGTGGCATCCTGGCTGATCTGCTTGAGATGGACTTGAGTGTTTTTATATATCCGTTTAAGTCCTTGTATTCCTTTAGTGTAAGTGCAACTTAAAAGCAGAACCCCATCCACAAGATCTGGCAAGGAGAGAACAAAGAGACACACAAATTATAACACTGATGTTGAGTTATTGTGAGAAGATCAAATTTTTCATCAGTACTGCATCTTAAATCTGTTTTGATCATCCAGGTTTGTCTCTCATCAAGCTATAGTATGGAGCACTCTGTGTACTTGTTTAGTTTAGTTGAGGGCCAGATGCAAGTATCGGATTTTATCAGTCAACTTGATGTGAAAAGGCAGCCATTGTTTAGAGAATGCACCTGCTACACTTGATTTTAGATTAATTCAATTCAGTATTATTTGGCAGCAGGGAGATGTTCCAAAGCTTTCAATTCTAAATGTTTACTTTTCAAATCCCACTTAGTTCCCATAAATGCAGGTGTGGTCTGCTGCATGTCCTCCAAAGGAAGTCTATCAGCCTACTCAACTCTACTTCCAGTAACGAAAGGAAAAAAGCACATTCCCAAGTGGGAATTGATATCTTGTATATATTAAGTGAATCATATCTTACTGCATTTTTATTTTTTAGTCAGAAATCATGTTGATAGCTTGGATTCAGAACACATGTTTGTCATTTTCTGAGAATTGCAAATAGCTGGGATGCACTTTGCCATGGTGTGAGAGGTGACGAAACCAAAATGTGTACGGAATGAAATGGATTAAAGCTTTCTTATTCCATAAACGATCGCACTGTGGGCAGGCATTATGTTTCAAAATAACTAATCAATTTTTCATGCAGTTTAGGGTTATGATATTATTGATATTTAACTTAAACCAGTAAAACTTGAAAGGAGACATTTTGGCAAATGCATAATATAATAACAGTTTGCACACTTGAAAGCAAAGACTAACTTTGGAAAAAAAAAAAACAACTGCCTTGTCGTGAGGCTCAAGTAATTTTGCATTTCGTGAGCTGTGATCATTTTATTGAGTAAAACAGAACGCAGTTCATCAACACTGGCATGTCGATTGGACAATCTGTATGGTTTCTGTGATTTTTACAGTCTCCCAAACAGCTCTGCCCACATTAGATCTGTGTTCGTGACTTGAAACACTCACTCTGTAAATTTGTAAGGCACTACAGCAAACAGGTTTTGTTGGCCTGTAAAGGTTTTATCGGCACTTTAGTAGCAGCAGGAGATTGGAGAGTGTGGACACAACAGCATTCCTTTCCAAACATGTCAGTTTGGCCAGGGAGGAGCCTTAGAAATTCAGCCATGAGGATCATGTTCAGGAAACACTTGATGGCCAAGTAAAAATTAAAGAAGCCCATTAAAATAGAAACCGTTTTAAAATAACCCTCTTATATCCTGCCATGAGCTATCCACCTTCAATACAAACACATAAGGTGGCCTACTACCTGTCTAATTGAAAGACTAACCAGTGGTCTAAAAGCAGCATACTTTAAGTATTCTCTGATACTTTTGTTCCTTCAGTGGTATAGATAATAACAGAATAAAGATTAATTATGTAGTGCTTACCTGTACTGCTGAGCAAATACGGGTTGGTTTAATCCTACACATACACACTCGTCTCTGTCAGGAAACTAGGCTGTGGCTGGTACCTGCACACCTTGACAAACTCTCTGCTGACATGATGGGGCTTGTTCAGCTGTTGGAGGGAAGAGCACAACACACAGCTCTGACACAGAGAAGTATGAAGTGTATGGAAATGATGTTGTGTAGTCTCTTCCTGAAAGAAAACAACCAAAACAATTGTCACACTAAACGGTAGCTTTCAAGACACTTCATTTTAACCGAAAAGCAGTTGTCTCTTACCTTTTCTGTGCTCCTGCTTAGCTGCCTGCTTTCAGTCCTTGAAGATAAACGCCCTCAGTATTTGATCTTTTTTTTCGACATGCCTTCCCACTGTAAACTCCCACTAGGATTGCAGAACTTTACTCTCCAGGTGTGTTTGCAGGGGAAGCCTTTTCGAAATAACAGATTAGACAGGTGAGGTCAGAGTACAAGAGGGCCAAGGCATCCGGATGGATGGCTGTTTTTGATTTTTTTTTTCCCACTCTGGGGTGCTAGTCAGCTGTTAAATGATATCATCTCCATTTGTGTGTGAGTCTCCTTTTGAGTCATAGCTGGTGAAGTAGGTCCTGCAGATTGGTTGTCTCTAGCCTCTATAGGGAGACATTGCAGAGCTGCTGTTTTACTGCCTGTGATACTGACAAAAATGGAACTGTGGGAAAAACTGCAGCGCACAACTAATTTCAAGACTAGAGTGTTGTTTGTGTGTGACAGAGGGGAGGGTGAGAGGTTGAAAGTGATTAGGTTAGTCAGTATACGAGCGATTGGTTGGAGTGTGTGTGCTTGTGTCCGAAAGGAAGTTGTAGGGAGGGTGAGCAAACGGAGGGGCTACCCGGAGGAGGGGGTTAACTTATCACTAATCTCCATGTCATTGTCCCTCAGCTCTGCTGATTTCCTGATTTCCTGCCTGTTGTTGGCTTGTCTAAAGCCCCCCAGGCCGGCCCACTGCAGGCCCTTCTGCCTGACTGGAGGCCTATAGTTTCACTATCCAATCAAGGCACACAATCGCACACAGACATGTATCTACAGGCAAGCTGAGTTTCACAAGACAGATAACTTGTTGCATTTCCAATTCTCACGCCTCCAGTGTGTTGTCTTTGCCTTTGGAATGCTAGGACAAAACTGTAATGGAAAATGTCAGAACGGCAACCTCTATTTTCTGCCGTATAGAATGTTGTCAGGATCAAGTGTTTTTGTTGTGTTCCCACAGGCACTCACTGTTACTTGAGACTTTGCCTTTTTTGTTGTCTCAGTTTGCAAAGATTTTTTTCTTTTTTGGGGGGGAGAACATTTATCTAATCCTGTACACCCTCTGTGTCTTAAAGCGAACATATTATAATCAGCAGCGCCCAACCAGCCTCTGCTATCCACGCCAAGCCTCATAATGAACATTGTGTTCCAGCAGAAAGGAAGACATGGCTGTGGGTCCTTTTCTCTGGAGTCCGAACGCCTCCCCTTGTTCACTGAGGTTCAACATGTGTGAGAGGACTGGACGAATCTTATCTCTGATTACTGCTCAAGTCCTTTCAAACAGGTCCAATAAACAATACGCCTGCCGCCTGGACCCGTCCGGTTCTCCTTCTCTGCACTTTGGTGCCAGAACAGTCTGTGAGACTAGACGCAATTTCTCATGCAGATGAAATAATCATAACATTTATTCAAGATTGAAAAAAACATTTTTGGAGATTTCTATTCTCTAAAACAACCTCTTTCTAATACCTTCAACCGCAAAACTGATTTCAGGCTAGTCAGGGTGAAGAGCTAATGTTATCTGTGGTATTTGGGAGTAACCTCACAATACCTGCCTTTTGACTGGGATTTGGGCGGTGGGCTTTCTCTGTTGTTCGTGTTGTCGTGCTATGTAGCTGATACGTTTGGCCCTCACTGGATTTCTGTATGAGCCTCTTCTCCCTGCCCTGACCAGAGCGGGTACTGTGGTCGATGCAGCTATGCCGGGCCTGAAATCTGGGATGCTGCGTGTTTTTGTTGTTGCAGGATAAAAAGTGTTTCCAGATATTGCTTTGACTGGCGCTAGAAGCCCAAACTGAGGCTTTGGTGGATATTCTTTTGGCCCTTTGTTGTGTGTTCTCCAGCTTCCCCCTGTCTTGAGGTCCTAAGAAAACCAGCATTTAGAGCAGTTTTTACAGCAAGTGCTGTCTCATTCTCTCATATGAAACTGTACTTTCATAAAGTTATGCTTGTAGTACAAAACGCAAATTAGCTAGAATATGTTGAGCATGAGACTGGACTGACATCATTTTATTAAAAAAATGAAATTGTTTTATCCTATTTTGTATCTCTCCCTAAAGCAATTCTAATATACTCTCTTTTTAATATTTCTTCATTCATTTTCAAGCCTGTATCCCACATCATCCTAACCAACGTCGTCACTATTTGTCTCGCCATTGATGACTCAAAGATAAGTTTTATGGAGGCGCTCCAACAGAAACTCGCCTGTCTGGCCTCTTAAGAGGAAGTGCTGTATGATCTGCAGAGATGTGGTTGCACAATTGTACAGTGACAAGGTGATTTGACTCAAAGTCCAGGTGCCGATACTCAGTAAATCCTTTACAAAGACTGTAAGGCGTGGGAGGTCTTGAAAGTCCTCCATTTTGTTATTCAGAGATGAATTTATGTCACATGTTTTTGTAATTTATTGGATCCTTGTATCATTTATGAGTTTTATTTATTGCGGACAAAGGATTTGAGTTCTGCCACAACTTATAAGTGGCCTGTAATTGGCACAAACAATAAAATCACGGTCACATTAGAGATGAGTAAGCTACATAATTACAGCAGAGATCCAACAGAAACATCTGTTGAAGAGGTTAATATATCATGAGACAGAGGACTAATAAAAATAATGCGATGTCATTTGCATTATTGGCTTGAGAATGAAATGAGTGTGATACTAATCGCTTGCATGCGCGAAGCAGTTCCAAATGTCTTTGCTCTAAAAAGCCAGGCGTCTCACCACTGGAAAAGTAAAATTTGACTCATTAGTATTGATTCACACCCTAGGGTGTCAAAATCTTACAGATATAATATGGTCATGTTTGCTATGAGACAGTCATATCCTGCTTGTTACACGTTGTGACATTTTCCTCTTTTACGTTACTCAGAATAAGATCTCTGCTTAGTTTTTGCAGGGTGGAAAATCAAAGTATTTTTTTCAACATACATATATGTAGCCCTTAACACTTTTTTTTCTTTTCAGTGAATGTGGGCGGCCAGTGAAGTTTGAGAATGTACTGCCCTGTGTCTCCTGGCACAGAATCATTAGTAATTACGCTTGTGATATTTGGATTGCTTTGAAGACCAGAGGTTTGAAGTAAACAGTATGTGGCGGCCTGCATTCCACTGGCTGTTTGTTTTGCACATTAAATAGATAAGGAGCCATGTTAGCATGCTAGGGTAGGGGAATAGACACACACACACATTTCAAATGCACGTTGCAAGTTTGTGTATTTTCAACCTTTTAAAAATAAAACCATTTTGTTTTTGTTCCCCCCCCCAACAACAATGCCTGAACTCCCTCTGGCATCTCCAAGGTTCAGACTGTGCATTCTCACTGATCCCGCGGCCCCTCTGTTTTAATAGAAAATCTGTTGCAATCAAAGGGCCTTTCCCGGAAGGCTGGGATGTGAAAGACATAATACTGCTTTTACAACGATGTATTGTTGGATATTAAAAGAGGCCAAACCCCACATCTCTCTACAGTAGGATCTCTGAGCTCATCCATCATAAAGAGAAATGCCAGGGCACTGGGAGTTCAGGCCTCTGCTGCCATTTCTCTTTCACTGTTTATTTCCTTTTCTTTAAGGGTTTCCAAAAGGCACTCTCCCTCTTCATCCTGCAGGCCGCCATTCTGTCCAGTACCATCGCCACGTACGCGGACATGCATGCATGTCCATGCATATTACACGCATACAAGACACCTGACACACACTGCGGACTGCTTTTTCTTTTATGCTTAACACTACTGACCTTTACGCTGTATTCAGACTGCAGGCAAGTCAGATTTGTTTCCTAAATCTCATCTTTAAGACTGTCCACATTGTTATTTGCAAATGATCAGATCAGATTTGTGTGCCAAGACATCGCCAACCTCTTGGTGCAGGTAACTATGTACACTGGTAATGTGGTTTTCCAATGCAGAAGCATTGGAAAGAGGCACTAGCTAACTTTAAATGTCAACAGCTCCAAACTAGATAGTGTCAGTCAGATAGTGTCAGTAAATTGCACAAGCATGCCCCTATTCACCAGCATGGCTGGTCTGTGATCGCTCTGCACCAAATGATAGGAAGTTTTGACTCCCTGGTGGCTCATGTACCTGCAATGATCTGTGTCCAAATACCTTTGCCACTCTCTTCTAAACTTTGCTATCTTTCTCCAGTGCACACTACTAAAGAGAAGACAAAATATGTAACATGTTTGCTGCTGTTCTGCTTGTTGCTATCCAGCGCCAGGGCAAAAAAAGTTTTTCAATCAGTGGGGATTGGACACTCTCTTCTGTTGCAGCCCCACTTGTGATTTAGGTTGAGACCGCTGCATTTTTACATAAAAATCTTGCCTAGTGTTCCTTCTAAGTCTGTACAGTTTCACAGTTCGCATACAATTATTTCAAGATAATTAGCAATGACCTTTATAGTTTGTTATGTCACGATCGATGATCGGTAGGATTATTCAGTAGGTCTCCATATGTGGAGTTTCTTCTGTTGAGAAAGATTACATTTTCTGTCAAATGAAAGGAGGTCTGTGTCTGAGTTCCATTCGGAAACCAGATGTTCGCCCAGTCTGTCGACGTAAAGGGTTAAATACAGGAAGTAGATTCGGGCCTAAATCTCTATGTAGTATTTGTTCTTCACTAACCAAAACAGCATAATAGACCAGACCTTTGGGATATTATGTCTGCCTACTCTTATAATGAATGATGATTAATCCTCTACCATTTACAAAGCTTGAGTTTTCTCTGTAGAGGAATTTCAGCCTGGCTCCAGTGTGGCATGTGCAGTGCCTCTGCCCACCGCCTGTTTGTTTGACTTAGCAGGAGCACCCGGGCACACACAGACACACACACTCCTATGCTCACACACTAATGATCTCTAAATAAGTGTTTGCCTCTCATAAATCACCCACTCCATAGCTCAGTGACACACACACCAGATATGTAGCCCCTTGATTACCTTCAGCAGAGAGCATTAGAAGCAGAAACGTTTCGCCTGGGCCACTGAGCGGGCTTGGAGAGACAAAAGCCTTTTCTGCTCTTGGCAGCAAAGTTTGTATAGTCATCTCACGGCTTGGTCACCATCTGCTTTGAAATTTCAGGCTGATAGCATTAATGAGTTAACTAGTTATCTAATAAAAATCCGTAACCCCTCAAGCTGTAAGGTTAAAGACTGTAAGCGTGTAACAGCAGTAGGTGGAATAAGCCCAACTATTTCAACTGAAATCGGCCAGTTTGTCTCTTTTATCTTTTAGTGTTCACTTGCTATTTATTTACTGTTTATCACATATCATTTGCTCTTCATTTAGTATTCATCGTTTACTATTCTCTTGAGCATTGTCTTTGGTTTCAGTTTCTGAAGAACGGCAAGCAGGCGAGAGGCACCATGAAACCAGATGTTCTGTGGGAGGTCTTCGCTTCAAGCTCGTTATACGTTCATCCATTTTCAATGCTGGCTTATTGCTAATCACGGACGTGTCATTATTGGATGACTTCCATGTTTATCAGACTGCTTGTTATATTTCTGTCTGTCTCTGTTTCTCCCTGTTGCTCATTTCCAGCTGAGACTCCCACCCAGGTTGTGTTGCAGTGAAAGCAACAGTAAATCAATTGTAAAATCCTAATTTAATCCACTAATAATCCACTAATACCGAGTATGGATGGGAATCAGTGGGTAACTCGTGGCACGATTATGCTGTCACAATGTTTTATCCACAATAACAGTTCTTTGATATGTGATATATTGTAAGAAGAAACTATGACACATCACAATGTCTGTTACTAAAGAAGAAAAATACCCTGGAAAAGGCAAATAATTTCCCAATAAGCAGGAATCAGTTATATTTTTCAGTGTTTTAATCTGCACAGGGACTGTAACATGAACATGATAGAACAGTTCCAGTAGTAACTCAAATGTGTATCTATGGAAATGAAGTTGAAAACTCAAAATACCAAATATATTACTGTAAAAACAGAAAATTACTGTGATCATTTGTGAAGAGTAACGGTTTAGTGTTAGAGTTGCAGTGATTAGTTGAATAATCATTTTGTTTCCATCTTTTAAATTAATCACAAACTATTTTGATAATTGTTGAATTGCTTTTAGTCGTTTTTAAGAAGAAAATGTCCCAATTCTCCGATTCCACCTTCTTAAAGGTGAATATTTTCTGGGTTTTTTTTGGTCCTCTGTCTCTTTGTCCTCTCTATGTTTGGATTGGGGACTGTTGTTTGGGACAAAACAAGACATTCGAGGACATCACATTGGGCTGTGGGAAATTGTGATCAACATTTTTCACCAATTTCCTGACATTTTATGGACCAAACAATCACGAAAAAAAATCGACAGGTTAATTGATAATGGAAATAATCATCAGTTGCAGCTCTGTGTAATATGTTTAACAAAAATATCGATACTTGGCACAAGTACATTGACAACATCTTATAAGAGGAGTTATTGGTTTATTTATTCCATCCCTAGTAAGGATTGCAGAGCCACAGCACAGTTTACAGAGATGTAGCAAAAAAAAAGTGAATCTAAAATTAAGGATGCACAATATTGGAGTGCTTGCCGATATCCAATAAGCTGATATTTTCAACTCTTTTGGCCGAGTCATAGAAACTAGAGCTGCTTAGAAAAGAGATTCATTCAGTTTCTATGGGATTTTTGCTCTCTCAGTCCGTATGTCTCTCTCCTCTCCCTTGTTGTTAGTTAGTATGCGAGGTGTGAAAGCTGTGCAGCAGCTGAATGAGATGTTAGGTACGAGATGTAGATCCAGAGATCTCCTCTCTGCACAGGATCTAGTAGGGGAGGAAGGATCTTTCATGGTGTGTGGTCACAACAGGATTTTTTTTCAAAGGATATTTTTTAGGACTTGTTTATTTCTAATGACAACTTGCCACCTACCTGCTTTCATCTGTGCTATTTTGTTTCTTTCATCAAATACAGTACTTGCATATTGCACCGTGCCCTGTTTGAATTATCAGTGTTTGGGTGATAATTTGCCTTGTCAGGTGTTTCCTTTTCCTTTCCGCAGTGACGTTGCGCCTGAGTTCACACTTTCTGTCTCTGGCATGTACACACAGACACATACTCACTCACTGACTCTCATTCGTGCTAACACACACACACACACACACACACACACACACACACACACACACACACACACACACACACACACACAGAGTAATGATGTAATGTGCAGCTGATCTGACAACATGTGTCGGGGGAAACACGGTGGCCACCTGTGCAGCAAGATCCCTCCTGCTGTGTGGGGAAGGAGTGTGTGTGTGTGTGTGTGCGTGTGCACTGCCTGACTCACAGCACTGGTGGTACCGATGATGTCATTACTGGCCTGAGGTCAGGCTAGGGTGTACTGTTAGAGGCCCGGTCTCGTGACATCAGTGCTGTTACTCAGCCCGATTGGTTGTGTGTGTGTGTGCGTGTGTGTCTACTAATACCTACCTCTTTGGTGGCCTTGTCCCCTCCTCTCTTGGCTTTGTACTGGGGCCCCTTGTTTGTTTTCTGTGGTTTCCCTGTTCACCCTTTTTCTGGAACTGACACA
>OMLB01021553.1:45976-57852 GCA_900302555.1 Myripristis jacobus
AACACAGAAAAAAAAAAAAAAAAAAAAAAAAAAAAAAAAAAGCATCACAGTGCACATGGAGAGTTATTCATCTCATCTGTCAGCGTGATCTCTAAATTCACTCTGTTCTTGTTGGCCTTGGCAACATCCTCCAACAGCACCAAGGACACCACTGTGCTGTTATGCAAAGACATTGCAAAACCTATTAATGGCACTCATGTCTAATAAGTGATCACACATGCTTCTATCAGTGACTTCTCTTTGTTTCTGTATTTCAATGCATTCTATATGTGAAACAGTGCCTTTACATTCTCACTCTGTCACTCCGTGCATTAGGGCATAGAGATGTAATGTCATGTAAATTCCCTCTTTCACTCACATTATTATTATATTTTGCCATGTCACCATTGGCCTGCTACCAGAGGTCTCTGTGTATGCATGGTTTGAAGTAGTGTGGAGGTACGCACTTTCTCACCACATGTTCTTTATAATAAATAGTTTCTTTTTTGTGCATGGGCACTGTGCATAGGCCTCTATATGCCCCCCAGGTCTTTGTCCAAACAGGAGATGATTTATTTGATCTCATCTTTGCACATTAACATGACAGAAAATGACACATTGCCTTGCCTTTGGAATATAACCACTGATTCATTGACATTCATTGGCGCTCAGTAGCCTTTTGAAATGAGTGAAGATTGCACGTAAATCATCCGTGGTGTGAAAAAGGAAAGGGTGTTCCTGTAGAGTATGTCTTTTTTGTGCTTTATCTGTCCCTGTTGACCTGAGACTTGCCTCAGGAAAGAAAACAGGAAAGCAGCAGGGTTGTCACTGAGGCCCCCTAAAAGCAAAGCAGCGACCCCCCTCTTGCCAAAGAACACTCTCTGCAAACATGTTCCTACCCGGGCCACTTCCTGTACTCCCGCAGAGACTTCCTGCGCCGGCTCATCTGCTGCTGGTTATTGGAGTCCGAGGTCACCTTTTTCTGTGACCTGAGGTGACAGTGGAGCGCCTCCCTGGTGGGAACCGCAGGAAGCAGTTTGATGTTTTGATGAGATCTTCTTCACCCTCTCACTGCAGGAACAGCTAAGAAGTTGCAGGAGCACCCCCACATCGCTCTCACATCATGTGATATATCATGGAAAAGAATCATCGCTACGTGTTTTGTTTTGTTTTGTTGTTTTACCTCTAGAGGTAAAACATAATGTAAATGTTTCCAGTTTTTTCCTTTACATTCACTCTTTTGTTTTGGCCCACCCACAACTGGAAAAATGTCCCTCCTGCTAGAAAAATGTAAATACCATGAGAATGGATAAACTGGCCTTATTGTGCAGCAAACAAACATAAAGCAATTGCATTTACAGCACATTTTTCCATATAATTCTGATGTAATTATCCAAATTAGAGCTATTATTGCTGTAACACATACTGGAACTGATGAGAAAAAAATACCTTATTCTAACCCCTGCAAATTTTAAACACAACAAACAAACCCACATCATTTCTTCATGATAAAAATATACCTACAGGACACTCTGTTAAACAAACATGTCATTTGGAATTCAAATAATCATTTTTTAAAATAGAAAATCATAGTCTGCTGTCTGTATCGTAGCAAATATCATGAGGTGGGGCTTCAGTCGTATTTCATACAGCCAACACAAACCACTGAGCTTCCTATGAAATGTATGGCTGCGGGATTTATGTGCTGCGAATATGAGTGGGTGAAGACCCGGGATAACTGCATTACTGCTAAAGCAATCTGTTTAAATCACTGAAAGCCGGCTGGATGAATTCTCCAATAGGCAGCGATGTCTGTAAGTGTGTGCTGGAATGACATTTGAATTTTGAGCAGACAGATTTAAACTGGGGGAGCAGAGACAACAGGCAGGTCTCCAGCCATGTGCTGATAGATGAAGTGTTAGGTTTACTTACAGTATAGGTTTTCATCCCTGTAATTGTGATGAATTGCCTTGCTTGTCCTTGCAGAGGCTGAAAGAGAAAGCAAGAGAGAATATGGATGTGTATGTGCCTGTGTTCAGACTTTGTGTGTGTGTGTGTGTGTGTGTGTGTGTGTGTGTGTGTGTGTGTGTACCACAGTGCCTGTATCCGCCTGCTAGATGAAGTGAGGAGTAGCTTCCTCCTGACTGGCTTCTCAGTCACTCCCCTGCAGGCAGATATGTCCTTTTTTTGGAGTGGGTGGGGGTCCCAAATTCCACCCATCCACTTATATAAAGCATCCTCAAGCTGAATTTATTTCCCAGCAGCCTGAGCTAAGTGAAATCCTTTTTTTTCTTCTTTCTCTCTCTCCTCCGTCCCCTTTCACCTCACCTCACCTCACTTTTCCATCCCACTTCTTCTCACTGGCCTCCCTGATAGCTGATACTTCTGGTTTGGGAATTACACAACACACATAACAGTTGTACATCACTGTGAAACATTACAAGTCTTATTGCCAGGTTAACATTTTGCTGAGAAACACCAGTGTGCGGTTTCTGTGGTCGTAGATACTGGAAGGATCCGTTTACGTAGAGTTTCTCTCGATGATTAAGAGCAGTGTCATCACAAATATGATTTGACACATTCTTATACACAGCATTTTTCCCCTCTCCTCACCTCAGCTCAGAGCTTTATTTTATTCGAAGAATTTGTCCCTATGGGCCACAGCAGTGGGATCGATTGGACTAATAACAATAGGAAACATTTTGAGGAATAAATTTGTGCCACAGAGCGGTGATTTATGAAGGTCAGCTTGGATGTAACAACAATGTAGCCTAGTTCTTGGTGTTCTAACTACAAATCCTCCCCTTGGTTAAAAGTCATCAAGAACTGAGAGTCCTGTCAGTTCATCCAAAAAGCAGCGGGACCACTGTTTAAATTTCTGAGGAATTGGAAGTAGAAATTGTTAGGCTTTGATAGAACAAAGCAATGGGCCTTAAATCATGCAGCAGCTGCCATACAACCTCCTTAGTCTTTTACAGCATGGCTAATTCAGCAGAATGACTTCAAAGATTTTTCAGAGCCATGGCACTCTGCCGTATTTCTGCTGAATTTCTGCCTCTAATGTCTTAAATACTAAAACACTGGTGCTAGTAGTCTTTGGACAGCTTCATTTCTTGGTAAATTACAAAGGCTTCCCAAAAATCTGAACCATCCTCCCTCTTTTGCCCCTGGCCAGGCCGCCACTTTCAGCACATTCATTAAGTTTTATTTCCCCCTCCCAAGGAGATTGAGTGGAGTTTCTTCACCAGATCATAAAAGTGTTTATGGCGATATTTTACCACAAGCTAAATCTTTTCCTGATCATCCTACACCGAGAATGGATGAAATCAAAAGAGACGTGGGTAAAGTGATAATTACACAGGTAAACATTACAATTTCATTTATGACCTGGAAGGTTTTATGAAATACAGTTGGTTAAGCTGACTAGGCCTAACAATTTAGTTCATATTTAATGAAATACAACCTCAGCTGAGGACTAACCCTAACCCTTGTTAGTAAGGACGTTGACATAAAATATTCCGGCACCAAATAATGATATGAATAGTTCAAATTGGTATCCTGACATTAAAATACTATGTTATCACAGCAACTTGGAAAGCTCCTGGTCTTGGAAATAACTAAGCATGGTTATTGACTTACCTGCCATGACAACATATCACTGTCTCATAAAGCCAAACAGCCAGACAGAGATGGATAATTGGACAGAGAGGGATAACAACATGCATGAAGAACACTGCTAGGGCTGAGTCACATCATGATTCCCATCAGTCCTTTGGTTATTACCATGTCTTTTATTATATGTTGCAGCATGTGGTTGTTGTTTATGAACAAGTCCGGCAGAGGCAGTCTGCTCAGTGTATCATCACAGCATCACTGCGTGCTCGTAGAAAAACAGCCGCGACAACAAGCTTGGCAGGGGAAGAGGGGCACAGCTTGATTTTGTTAAACACATAACAACAACAGCAAGACAGCAAATAGTTGTCCTGGCAGTTGCCCGTCCTTGTGCAGGAAGCTCTGAGAAGTTCTGCGGAGTTACAGTGAACGCGTCGCAAAATTATGGGACATGTTTTATGATGCCATTTTAAAGAGCAGCTGTTTTACTGCAGCATTTGACAGCGCATCAACAGAGAGGATGCAGATATTTCTTTAAACCCACTTAAGGTTGATGACTTCAAACTGTCACTTGTTGCCATGGTTTCTTGTGTATCTAACGGTAAACCTACCCCGTGTGAGGGCTGTAAGTGTTTGTGATTTATTAAGATGGATAAATCCTGAGTGAGCGCACGCCAACTAAGGAAGCTAACATAAAATGGTCACATTCAAACTTAATTTTCCATTAATAAATCACTGCATGCTTAAAATGAAAAGCCCAAATGTCTGCTCAATATCCGCTTTGGAAAGAACATTATGAACAGAATATCCAGATGCATAGTAGCCTTCAATTTTGAACCAGATTTGTAGGCTCACAGTCTACAGTGCAATCATGTGTGAGAAGAAAATCTCATAGCTGCTGCCTTTACTTGCCCTCACAACAAAGGAGAAAAGAAAGCGACGCACGATGAGAGGAGAGTCAATTATGTGACAATGATGTCATGGTACTACTGGCTCTGATCAAGGCCATATGTTGTAGGGATTTCCCTTATTGTGCTCTGCGCCATGCACCCTTCACGTCAGGAGCTGTGGATATTCTGACAGTGTGATTCTCTTACTGGGAGCAATTGGCCACCACACAAGTGACAAGAACAGATCGCTTCCCACTTGTAGGCGAGGCCATCAGCGTGACACATACAAATCATACATAAACAATAATATAGTTTTCATAATGATACAAAGCATATATATTGTGATAATAACAAGCTGTGCAGTGTATTTGTGCTATGCGGGGCTTTGTAGAATTACTGCAAAACACCACTTTGCCATGAGATGACGATAAATTAGGCTCTGGGAGTGTGATTTAATTGTTATGTTGTCGCAGCTGACATGCAAATTACCGTCTCGGGTCTGAGTCCATGAACAGAATGCATCCGCAATCTTAGCATTTAACACATTCTAGGGCTTTTGAGATACGTAAATGCGGTCTGATTATCATGTGCAGCATGGTAACTCAACTTCTTGAGTTGAGTTAGCATGAGAACACTGGGCTCTTATGGTTTTACAAGATGATAGACGAGGTTGAGGCCAGTAAGTCACATTCTCAGATGGAGGGTGGCTGGGAAGGCTGCTGTGTTCCTAGACCAAAAGCTTACTGACACTTATCTAATTCATAATTTGCCTCGGCTTTTTACAAGCTTCAGCTGAGGTGCAGGGTCACAAGGGAGACACGGACACCCGGTCACTGTGGCGCACACACTGAGGACTTACGCAATTACATGCAATGCACTTTTATTGAATGCTTATCCACTCTGTAAGTCTCTCTGACACATGTAGAGAGCACTTTGTCGAAGTTAGTGGGAGGTTGAGTAACAATGCTAAAAAAAAATATCAGGGCCCTACTTTCTTATCTTTGCGTGTCGTCATCTTCTTGTTCATTCTCAGTCTTTCCTCCCACAGCTTACCCTGTCTGAGAAGAGCCTGTTTTATCTTTAACAGATAATACTCCTCTTTTCAGTGTAAACAGTGGTGCATTCCACATAGCAGTAAGTCAGATGCTCCTCGTCAGCTGTCAGCACTGTGTGAGTTTGGAGAAGGTAGATGTGTCGGAGGGTCACTTCAGGATGTCGCAAGATTCAGGTTGGAAATGTAAGTCACACAAAGTTTACAGTGGAATCAATCGATTCCTGATGCACAACAATCACAAAGAAACAAGGGAACAAATGTAAAGGCAGAGCCATTAATGCTCAGAAAAGCTTTATTGTTGCATTAAAGGAACACTTCACCTAAAATACAGAAAATCTATTTTCCCATTTACCCCTTGGATAATCTATCGATCCAGATAGCTCATTTTGCAAGGTTTCCAGTCTGTCTCCCTTCACTCCAAAACAACATGCCTACATGAGTTTTGTTTTGTCGAGGTCAAACTGTCAGATTTTACACGTGAAAAACTCAACAGTGGCAGCTCTTTCCAAAAACAATGACACAGACCTGGCGTAACCCACAGCCCTTGGTGGGTGAAGAGTTTTGTCAGAACTATTTCCTGTCAAACTGTATCTTTCCACCTTTTCTGGTGTTTTTCAGCAGGAAATAATACATTATTGTACATTTTAACATGTTAAGCTCCAACAAAGAACATCCATCCACCCCCACTGTATTGGGGTGCAGGGTATTTAACTGGAAACCTCACCAAGTCACATAGAAACTATAAACCGCACTGTGGGTAAGAGGGAAAATATCTTTTTTTACCCCCTTTTTTGTGTTTTGGGTGAACTATTCCTTTACATGGTCACCTATTTGATCAGTGTTTCCTGATTGAGTGTTAAATCCAACCAGAAGATATTCATTTGAACTGTGTTGTGATGGGACAAGTGCCTCAAGTGTTGCAGTGCTATAATGTGATTAATATAATAAGCCAATGGATAACAGTTGGTTTTGGGTTAAGTAACTTTTTGGGAGGCAGACCCTCTCCTGGTCGCTTGCCTGCCGTAGCCGCTAATATCAAAACGGAATTGGGTCAGTGAAGCATGGATACAGCTTCGTGTGTGTGTGCGAAATGACCTCAGCAACATTAGCACAATGCATTACTCTCTTCCGTGCTGAGTGGTCTTGTGGTGTTCCAGGAAAGAGGAGCTTGTCTGGGAGCTGTTGTGCTGTTGACTCAAAGCCACAAAGGCTCCCTTTTCCTCCTCTGAGTATCTCCATCTCCCACCCTCCCACCTTCATTCCAGCCTTGCTCTCCTCCATGGCTCCTCCCGCGTCTCTCCTTGCCGTTGCAATCCTCCCTCCATTTGTGGCCTTTGTGCCTCTTTCCCACCTTGCCCTTCATCGTGGCGCACGCTTCAAATGCACCAGCCCGGGGTGAGCGGCTGCTTCTTATTCCCTGTTAGAGCGGTCCCAACTGGGCCACAGCCTAATGAATCATTTCCTCCGAGATACAGTGAGAAAATCACTTTCAGAGTTTGGAGCGAGCGGCTGATGCAGCATGCAGCTCATATGCCCTCTCCTCTCCTCGCTCCTCTGCCTCTGTGGACGAGCCAGGCTCAACCGGATGGCACAGTTTGTATACACATCCACATGCAGGCAGTCACACGCACACAAACAAAGAGAGATGCTAATGTTGTGTGGCTCTTGTTTAACCCTGTAACTTACAGTGAGCTACTTATGCTCCGTAAAGCCACAGACTTGATTAAAATGGTTTTAGCCAAATGAACATATGGATATCAGATGTTCTGCCCCTTCCTGCATTGTGTTCGCTGCCCTTTTCATTTCCACGCGAGCAATCTTGGGGCACTTACTCAATATTTCAATGCACACAGACACTCACTGTACTTATGCATACATTCATGCATGCACATGCACATATATTTTTCTGAGAACATTTACAAAATATCCACTTTGCCTCCTCTAACCTGACACACACACATACTGTACACACACATAGCCTGCGCTCTGTCACGTACCATCTCCCCCCGGGTTTCTGGACCTCCCTGCTGCTCAAGCTGTGTGACTTGGCAGTACATACCGTTGCACAGAACACAGCACCCAGGAGGTCACCGAGTGTGTGTGTGTGTGTGTGTGTGTGTGTGTGAGAGTGAGCATAAGAGATGCTGCATGTGTACTTGCATGTGTGTTCACGCATATATGTGTTTTCACGCTGCATGTTAAGCACCATTAAACAGGTGGCTCCACATCGCTGTACAACCAGACTCTAATTCCCCTCTCAGAGGAAATATTCCTACAAGCCCCAGGTTCCCTCCTGGCTTCTCAGATTCTCATTACTGGACTGTAGCGGCCCCTGTCTCGCCTCGTCCCCTCCGCCCTCCATATACTTCATGTGAACTCCCCCTCTGCCTTGGCGATGGCTTCTCCCTTGCCCCCTTGGGCTGTTTTGTTTGGCCGTCCGCCCAGATTAGTACACACTCCGTCCCCCAGTCATCATGGTCATTTGGGAGGACTATTTTCCCTCATGCATGTTCTATGTTCCCCTGAAGTTCCTCCATTTACTCCCCCTTGTCCTCCTCGTACCACCCCATTACACAGAGGTCTCTGGCAGCCTGGCAAGGAATGAAGCAGTAAAAGAACATGCCACATGAAAAGCTTTATCTGTTTCTGACAACACTTATCTGAAAGAAATGCCACAAATGACTCCAGAAAACCGCCAGAGTCACTGCTCGCTGCTCTCCTTCCCACATCAGTGAGACGTAGATCAAGTATTTTTGCAAGGAAATAAAGATATGGTTCCATTTTGATAAACACAGTGTAACGTTTTCATCCAAACCTGCCCGTATCAGATGGCATGCAGTGTCCGAGAGTCGTATCCAGAGGCTTTTGAATTGCCATTCAAACACCAAGAGCCTGCCAGCAAAAACCTTTCACAAAACAATTGTTGGCCTCGCTGCCAGCTCTTCAAAATGCTGCATACTTCTTCTGCTGGTCCACCATTCTTACATTACCAAGACGTGGACCTGCCAAAGTGGAATATGCCCTGAGATTTTTTCCCTTCTTTTATCCTTTCAAGTTGCTCCATTGTCCGATACCACAAATCCCTGCCTCCTCAATTAATGGCTTTGGCTGCGCACGTTCTTGTATTGGCATCAAACTTCCCTTGTGTTCGGCTATTTCTAACTCCGATGATAAATGTCCTTGGCCTTTATGGAATTTCATCAGGATAGCTGGGTCATTTCCTTTGTGTGAGCGCTAAGTTCCCCTTGTGTGTTATGGTTGGCATGGCTAGCAACAAGGTCTGCTTACCTCTAATTACCGCTCTGACAAATTAACACGCTTTGTGCTACACAAATGTCTGCCTTACTTCCAATCACAGCATGAGAGGATATAGTTCTTGGAAACATGTTGAGTTCAGCGTTGTGCTGGCTCTCCCTACATCCTCATTCTTTCTCCAACTTCCATCTTTTTTTTTTCCCTTGTCTTTTCTTTTTATTTATTCTTTTCTCTCTACTTTCCAGTCTTCATCTGTTCATCTCTCCATTTTTTGCTCCGTGTGTGACAAACCTCCTTGTCTCAAGACTTCCCTCAGTAATGATGCCCGTGTTTTAATAACTTGATTCTAATTCACAGCTGCCTCTACTTGTTGTAACGTTTGAATTCATTAGAAAGATTGTTGTGCTTTTGGCAGTTTTCTCAATTTTTATTTATGGTGTCTTCATCTGAGTAATACTTTTATTATGCCTAGTTGCACATGACCCCTAAGCTTAAAATTGATGATGTAAGACAGTTTTTGATTATGTTATCTGGAGTTATGTCTGTGATTATGACTGATAATGGACTCAGCGATCATCCTCACTCTCCGTCTCTATACTGGTGGAAAATGCTGTCTCAGACAACATGGCAGGGTCTTTCATGAATGCTAAATTAGGATCGCCTCTGGTTTTGAATAAGGCCCTGCTATATTGGTTAACATCATTATCGTGCTATTAAAACCAATGGGTGACCACATGTGCTTTATGACTAGGGCCATGGCAATCCAGAAGTCGCCGCAGTCATCAGAAAAAGACATGCATCATGGGATGGAAGCTAGGCACCCATGTTAGTGGTAATTAGGATATGTCTAGTTTCCTTAGCAATAATTATGTTGATTCCAATCCAGGGTTCGCATCTGACACCAGCATAAAACCACCGCAGGCTTTCACTGTTGTGGGACCTTGTGGTCATGCTTCAATAGAACCACTAGTTTGTGTTCCCCTTATTTTTTTATACACTGATAAACCTCACTGGTATTGACCAGGGGCCAGAGTCACGCATGTACTCTTAAGTAGTTCTTACGACATGACACAAGGAAGTTTTTAGGTAATTCTTCAGAAAGGCTCTTAAAAGCAGTCTCTCATTGTTTCCTTAGTAATAAAGGAATAAAAAGAAGAAGTCACTTTGGCTTGAACTGACACCAAATGCTTTGAAATGAATCAATCACAAGTTTTAAAAAAGTGCTAACATTGCTGTGATCTAACAGAATACTGTACACTGCAGCTGTTTGAGTCTGTATTTTTTAAGTCATTTTTTTCTTAGAATCAGGCATTTTTAAGTACTTCTGGCATCTGATTTTTTCACTTTTCAGTGGAAAAGGGATAATCTAATATTTTCGTGGATATTACATTTTTTCGTAAGAACACTAATTCAAATCATTGAATCATGGTTTACAATGTTAAATTGAGCTGAATCATTCCAGTAAAGAAAAAGAGTGCTCAAATCAAATAGCCAACTAGTGAATTGAATTTCATCTCTGCTATGCGGAAGAGTGACACCCCGACTGAATACTTGTGTTTTTCCACATTAATATTGATCAAATTAAAACATACCTTCTGTCAGCTTTAAGCACCTTCAACAGTAGAATAATGGTATGAGCATCGCTTTTCAAAAACCCATGTTGGTTGACCCTTAGTGCTGCTCCTAACGTCATTCAGCTTACGTGAGATTGAACTGGATGTGAACGAGCAGCAGTCTTAGGTATTCTTTTTGCTATTTCCTGTGAAATCACCTGACTTCCTTCCTGTCCTCGCCTCACTGTGTCCACCAACAGCACCACTGCTGATGACTCGTCGTAAATCAGCCCATGTTCTACTTATTAGCCTCGTCCCTGCAGTGAAATCCAGTTTTTGGGAATAGCGCTTTCCCGTGGTGCATCGTGTTGCAGAGCACATAGCGGGGAGTGTTTTCTCAGCTGGATCACACAGGGGGGATGGAGGCAGCTTTCCCAACGCGCTCTGAGATCCACGTGTTCACGCACCGCACCTAAAATACAGTTGGATCCATTACGTCATTGAACATCCACGCTTGGCTACATGCAAGTCGGTCCACCGCAATATTGGTGACCCACCACAAGCACAAAGACAGATGTCAAGTACGTATGCTCGCCTGTTAGTCAGCACTGATTTACTTTACAGTCTACGCCAGGCTGGAACTTGTCAGATATGTAAGTGCTCTTAGGTCTTTAATAGGAAAGTTACTCATTTGATTGTTAAGGTCTGTAAAATTTGCAGCCCTTAAAAGACATGATGCTGAACTAATTACGGCTTAGAAATGGTGGTTAAGCTCATGTAAAAATTAGAGGCTAGAACGATAAACTGTTGGGGTTAGAAGATGCCCGGATTTCTCCTTACAACAAATGCACAAGCCCATAATGACATGTATGTGCCCATGTTGTTTTTAAGGGAGGATCTAATTTCCCAACAAGAACATAAATATTAGGGAATTCCTCTAAAATGAGTAAATATCAGATATTGTCTTTGGAAAAAAAGATCCTTTAGGATTAGTGGTTTAGGACAGTTGGAATTAGTCCTTGATTAAGGTTAGGGCCAGTATATTAGATTAGGGCTTGGGGTTAGGGAATGAACATTAGTCAGCTGAATGTCCTCACAGCTCATTGTGCTTGTGTGTGTGTCTGTATGTTTGTTTTGACCATTTCTTTGAACTGTGCTAAGGCTATTGGCTGCTGCATTTTTAAAGTGTCCTCTTGGACTGGCCCCTTTCTATTTTCAAATCTGTGGCCGAGCGCAGATACTCCACAGCCCATGTAATTCCCAATTTCCAACGTAACAACAATAAACGCAACAAGTGGTCTGCTCCAGTGTGTACACAGTAACCTATCTCAGAGAGCACACATTTCCTCTCATACAAACTGGCAGGCACCTATCCACCTAAATTTTCTTGGGCAAAGTACATCTCTTTCTGAACCAGAGAATAAAAGGGCAAAACAGCGTGTAGCTGTTGGCAGCGGCTTCTGGCAGTGCTCTGACCGCTGTGATGCAGAGCAACTTGTGTTGCTTGCTTACAGGGGAACAGGGAGCTGAGAG
>OMLB01021555.1:3810-16520 GCA_900302555.1 Myripristis jacobus
TGGCTCGTAACCTATCTGGTTCCCCCTCGGCAGCATTATCAGCCAAATCCGCCTCTCCTTTATCTGGCAGCGCTCCGTTAATATCGACTGCAAATACTGATGGCAGACACTTGTCAAGAGGAGTGATCTCTGCGGTCTCCTGCCCCACGCTGCCATCGACATTGTGACGATGCCAAGTCAGGCTCTTCTTGTTGGCATCTTTGTTGATGTCAGACCACCTCTTATTTATTTCTGAGCTACAGTAATAACTGCTGCCATGCAGGGGTGGGAAGAGTCATAAAACACCCAACTCAAGCAGAAGTAGGCTGGTCTAAATTTTACTTTATCCTCCACTAAGCGATTTCAGAACCTATTAAAAGTCCTGAAACTAACCCGTGCTTTTTGGAGACTTTTGTACTTTTGTACTGCTAATATAAACCGAGCCATTTTGCTACTTTTCACCTCTTTTCGCTCTTTGTTGTCAAATTCCAGCCCTGAATGTCGGTCTGCCCACGCTTCCCCCTACGGTATAAAACTGAGGCTCTCCCCCTCCCACCTCATCCCCTCACCTCTTCAGCTTCGTTCAAAGTGTCTCTGAAACCGCACCATCTGCAGATAAATGCATCCAAATTTCACATCAGTCGAGTGTTTGCCTCCATCACAGAAATCAGTGCTGCAGGGATAATAAAAGTTCATTCGAGGCTGTCGTTTCTGATGCTTGTATGGATAGTGGACAAAATCTATATAATTTAAAAAGTAGCTGAGTAGGCTACAGTAGGATTTAAATAAAACATATTACAAAAGTGAAAAAATAGTACAAATTGCACAAAAAAGCTACTCAATTACAGTCACTGGAATAATCTCCCATTCCTCCCGCTGTGACACGCTGCCACTCAGTAAATGGTCTTTAAGCCTGTATTAAGGCCACCAAACAACATCTCCTCTCTTGCTTCCATCTCTCCCACAAGAACTTTGATTTTACTTCCTGAGAAAATTCTCACTTTATCCTGGCTGTGATTGCACAGTTTTGTCTCAGAAACAATTAGGCCCCAGAGGCTGAAGTGGGCCCTGGGGGAATATAGTCAAGGCTAACTAAAAGTTAAAACATTTACACAGTAGTCCTTCAGTGTAAATACCACAGGAAATTGAGTGTCATAGCAGCACTACAGTTATCAGTTACCAAGTCTGGCAATTCATGCTGCAACTAGAATCCCGCTTTCTTCAACTTGAAGCATTCTTGTGGTACTTCCTCGTGGGAATTTCATACACTTGAATCTGACACTGCATGTTAGAGGAAAATTTAGGATTTTACTTAACATGGATAGCTCCACAATCACAGATCTTTTAAGTCCATATGAACTTCAGCCTGAGGTCTGTGGGCAGATTCCTGTATTGTAGAGCGGCCAGCCACTACATTATCTTCAACTTTGAGTTTTGTTAATGCTTGGATGTTCTCAAAACAAAACTGTAGTTTTGGGATGCTGAGAAGCTGATGAGGCTACATGCAAGGTGATGCAAATCTGCAGCCTGTGGTATCATCCGTTAAAAAGGATGGTGTGGCACACAAAGTTCTGGACAACCTTGGGTGCAAGAACAAAGACATCCTAGATAAAGATTTGAGGTTTGTATTTTTGCAGAGTAAACCACAAGACACAGAGGTGTTCACAGAGCATGCAGGATGTGCAGGACGGCAGCTGGGCTGTGGGCCAGGAGAGTGCAGTGTAATCTGCATATTGCAGCTGAGTTTTGCTGACTGTGGTCTTGATCTTGGCTCAAAGGTGTCTGCCGTTAAATAGATTCACTCCAAAGGGCAAATGAACCTGTACACCATCCTCAGCCGTTAGGGGCTTGTGGAGGAGCAGTGTGACTCCTGCCCGGACGAGGCCAAGACTTCTCATGCACATACATGCACGCACACACACACCACACACACGCCTCTGTCTTCCCAAAATTATGCATCTCCTTTTGTATCTGTGTTAGTCAGCAGGCCTTGCCAGAGACTCTTTTACTCACTGAGAAAGTGTGTGTGCTGTCTCCTGGGGCTGTGGGCCGTGTGTATTGACTTGGATCTGCACTTATTCCCTACTTGTTGTGACAGGAACACTATTTAGGCACCGTCTGGTAGCGTGACGGAGTGACAGTTGTGTTGAGTTTACTTTGTTAAGTTTAATGCTTTTCTCTTTCTTTCTGCATCCCTCCCTCCAGCTGTCTTCAGAACTACATTCCCCCAGAGTCACTGACATTGTCGTGTCCAGTGTGTCGGCAGACGTCCATCCTGCCAGAGAAAGGAGTTTCTGCTCTACAGAACAACTTCTTCATCACTAACCTCATGGAGGTTTGAGTCAAGTCATATTGAAGCGCTTTTACAAACAGGATTGTCAAGTGTTTTACAGAAAACAATGAACATAAAGATCAGAATGAGAGGCAATAAAAAGAATAGTAAGAACAGTACATCCAAAACTCCAAGAAATGGGAGTGTGTGTGTGTGTGTGTGTATGTATGCAGGATGTGTGTAAGTGTGTATGCACCTCAGATCAGAGCAACACACATGCAGCAGGGTGGTTATCAGGAGACATTACTGACATGCACAGAGACATGACACGACATTGATGCCTATGATCTGAAAACTCTGCTGCTGCACACGATACGATACTTTTCAAATGAATAATGTAGAGGTTTGAAATGTATTTGTGCAGGTCCTCCAGAGAGACCCGGAGTGCTCTCGGCCAGAGGCCTGCAGCGTGCTGGAGTCAGTCAGCGCCGCTGTAGCAGGGAAGCCCCTGTGCTGCCCAAACCATGAGGGAAAGGTGGGAATCCCTTCTACCTTGCATTTATTTTTATCAGCTGCAATTGTGTGCGACACCTCCGCCTAGACATTGCCTCCCTCAAACCGGACCAGGCTTGTGACTTGGACTTTGTAGCAAACGATTAATGCTCCAGAAATAGCTACTACTTGTCATGCTGAGTTGCCTGTGATGCCCAAACAGATTGAGCTTTTAACAGCTTGTCTCCCTCTGCAGGTGATGGAGTTTTACTGCGAGTCCTGTGAGACGGCCATGTGTCTGGACTGCACAGAAGGCGAGCACCGGGAGCACATGACTGTTCCTCTGCGGGACGTCGTGGAACAACACAAAGCGGCCCTGAAGACCCAGCTGGACGCCATACGCAGCAGGTGAGGGCTTTGTACCTGGATTAAGCTCTGACAATATTTTCCTCACATCGGGTGTTTGGAATCTTAAGCGTTTGTCCCAGATATGGCGTGTGCCATTTCTGGGTTGGATGAGTGCAGTGACACACAGAAACACACCCACTTTGATTATGAACACGGCTATTTAAGTCTCTTTTTTTTCATATACAGTCTTTTTCCTGTTTCATGTCACTCTTTAGTGTGTGCGTATTCGTTTTAGTTATTTTTTTTGTTTGTAGTTTGTATTAATGTTAATATTTCAATGGGTTTCTGTTTAATTTCATTTTTATCTGTGGTTGCATTAAGTATTCTGTAATGCAAACAGTAAGGCTGTAAAAAAAAAAGACTTTTTATAAATGACTGACCCACAGTTCTCCACCCAAAATTTGTTCTTTTTTTACTGTGCACACAAGCAAATAGATTAAAACTTAAACATATTAAGTTATAAACATTTTTATTTTATTTTAAGCCAATTTTACAACTATGCAGTATAGTTTAAAGTCTGTTTTAATTAATTTATTTTTTTGGAAAATCTATTTTATTTATTTATTTATTTATTTATTTTTAGTTCATGCCTTTTTGTAACACCTTGTTTTCGTCTTAGCTTCACCTCTTAACAGTAACCTTGGCTATGTAATTATTTTATGGACAGCGGAAAATGATTGCCAGCATACAGAACCTTGCTTGTATAACAAATCTTGCCTGGCTGATTATTTTCTCAAAATCGGTCCTGCTGTTTCATGTCCCAGGCTCCCCCAGCTGACAGCAGCCATTGAGCTGGTGACAGAAATCTCTCGCCAGCTGACAGAGAGGAAGAATGAGGCGGTGGTCGAGATCACAGGGACTTTTGAGGAACTGGAGCGGGCGCTGCATCAGCGCAAGACCGCTCTCATCACGGACCTGGAGAACATCTGCAGCACCAAGCAGAAGGTTAGCGCGTTACGTTACAGCTGCATGTACTTGCATGCGTTACGTACACATGTGCTCACACACAGAGAGACAAATTCAATCTGGAAACAGTCAATCTGCACTCAGCGCCTGGACATGACCTGTCACATCTCTCTCACACACCAGTCAACACTGCAGCCTGACGACTGAATGAGCGGCTCCTTTGATCTGCACTTCTCCTCTCTTATCCTCTGCTCCCCTCTCACAACCTCTAAAATCCTCTCCTCTGTTTTCTTCAGCTGCTTTCTTTCAACATCATCCTCTTTTTCTTCTTTTGTCCCTTTCTTCCCCTCTTGCCACTTACCTTAATGCAGGTCCTGCAAGCCCAGCTTTCATCTCTCCTCCAGGGGAAGGAACACATCCAGAGCAGCTGCAGCTTTACCGAGCAGGCACTCAGCCACGGCAGCGCTACCGAGGTGGGCTTGCAGCTTGTAATTTGTGCAAGCAAACTTACAAACAGGCTACAGCACAGAAGACAGAAGACACGTCTAGTGTGGTGCAGATTTAAATTGGTCTGTATATTTACCCGTGCACAGGATTTCAAGTGAAAAACTCATTTCAGTTATTAAACACAACGCAAGGTGACTAAAGTGCTTTCCATAGAAAAAGGATGTGAAATCTTGTGCCATAATCCGAGCTAGGTATCCAAACAGAAGCCCAATTCAAATGTTAAAACAATGTTGTACTGACTTATAAATGTTGTCGTGATGGCAATCATGCTATAGGACAATCTGGCAAGTTGCACAATACAACAAACACTTAAACCGAATGTTGAGTGTAAATCATAAGTATGTTTATACAGGGTTGAGTGCGCAATCCATACTGTCTATTTTATACTATGTAATGCTTTATTTAATACTGCAGATTAAGGTTTTACATGCAAAACACATGATAAGCTGGCTTAGCATGGCTTTCCTCTGCGCTACATGTTTTGGTGTGTAGGTGCTTCTGGTTCAGAAACAGATGAGTGAGCGAGTAGCAGCTCTGGCTCGCCATGACTTCCCAGAGAGACCACACCAGAACGCTCACCTGGACTGTCAGGTACAGTGACCCCGCTTTCATATTCACTACGATCGTCTTACAGATATTCCCACAAAGCGGTGCTGTTGTAGGATTTTGGTCCGCACCACAGTCTGCTAAATCCAACACTGAGCAGCAAGTTTAGGTGCAAGTGAGGTTGTAACACTGCAGTGCAGAAAAGACGTCAGGAGCAAGGACTCAAATGAAAAAAGAGCCGTGTGTAGCTCATGCATGGCCTGTCAAGTGAACAATAGACATAGAGGACATTGGATTAGAAGTGGAGTATTTAGTGTCTCTGCTGTTAATAATTCTGCTAATAATCTCAGCTACAGATATGAGACTATTTGGCAGCCATTTGTCAGAATGCATCACGCTGAATACCAACTGTGATCTTCAAAACTAGTTCAGAAATTAATGTTTGGAAAGAAACTCTGGAAGTAAAAAATGGAAAATCTGTAGGAACTCTGGTCTGTGAACTTTTCCGTTCACTTCACTGTGAGAAAGGCATGGGTGCTGAAATGTCAGGGTATTAAAGCTTATTAGGGTACGATGTGGGTATTTTTCTATCTGCCTCTTTTGTCCTGCACCTGCATGATTTGGATTTACCTTCCCCTGCCAGGTGGAGACTGAAGGTCTGCGGCGCTCCATCCAGAACCTGGGGGTCCTCCTCACCACGGCAGCAGTGGGTCACACCTCCGTCGCCACAGGAGAGGGCCTCCGCCACGCAGCCACTGGACAGCATCACAGCATCACCGTGACAACAAAAGACAAAGTACTGTGCTTAAATGACTTTGATCCACTGAGATTTATTATGAGAAAGCACACGCTTTGTCGATCACGGCCACTTCAGCTGTTTGTTTGATCAGAAAACTCAAATTACTTCTTGACATAATCATTTCACACATATTTTCATACTGTATCTCACTTCTTTAATACTAGCCCTGCTCACCAAAGCAATTAACAAGGACTATTATCATCAAAAGCAAAAATTATGCTTGTGATGTTCCGATAGAAAGAGTGCTACTCTAGTGGCTTTAACCATGTTCATATGGGCTGAAATATCACAGTTTTCCCAGAATATGATGTGGGTGAAAGCTGGAGGGGAGTTGGGAGGTGGGATATGCAGACAGATTTACATGTGTGCTTAGATTTGATATAATAAATGATGGTAATAAACTGGTCCTGCAGTTTGTTTTCAAGAATTAAAGTGACATTATTATTTGAAGTACAAGTGAGAAATACAAAGGGAAGCGGGTTGGGGGCTAGAGATAACATTTTTTGTGTTTGCATCCTAACACTACACCTCTGTTTATATGGCATTACATTGAAAATAATTATATTTCTATTTGTGTTGTTCAATAATCTAACTTTCAAAATCACTGGACTTCTGTCTGTAGGATGGGGAGTTGGTGCGGACAGGAAACGCCGTTTTAAAGGCAGAGATTCTGTCTGCTGACGGGAGCCGGGTCACAGAGACGGAGATAACGGACAATAAGAACGGGACGTACGAGGTGGGCTACACGTTACGCTCTGAGGGGGAGTACTCCTTTGCTCTGTCTCTGTACGGCCAGCCCATACGGGGCAGCCCCTTCCGGCTGCGGGCTGTCAAGCCCTCAGATGTGCCACAGTCTCCTGATGACGTGAAGAGGAGGGTGAAGTCTCCCAGCGGGACGGGGGGCCACATACGGCAGAAGGCAGTGCGCCGGCCTTCCAGCATGTACAGCACCACCAAGAAGAAGGAGAATCCCATTGAGGACGAGCTGATCTACCGAGTGGGTAAGACAGACAAAGAAAATCCTTAAATCAGTCTGAGCTGGGCCAAAATATTTTCTCATAGTTTTTATAGCTTTTTTTTAGGTTACTTCTGCCTGATACATTTGCGGCATATTACAGTAATATTACCTAAGGTTTAGAAAAGGGGCAGTCTATACAAACTCCAGAATCACAGTATCTATGACCAGATATCCTGATATCAATATGCGTAATATATATATATAATATGCTTGTAAAGATGACTAGTGGTGTTTTCATAAGATATTTGCACACAAGAGGTTCTGTTTAAAACCAGGTTTACCTGTTTAAAAGTAGGAAAAGGCACAAATTAAAACAAATGCTGTGAATTGTTTCCATATTTTACTTAGGTCTAATAACAAAATAAAAAGTCGATAGTAGAGATAACAGAACCCACATCTTTCTATCACATCTAGATAGCCAAACTTTCATCCATAACTATCCTTTAAAGGCAAAAAACTGCACATTGTGACACAAGTTGTATTGATCGAGTGTGTCATTGTCTATTTGGCAGGTTCCCGGGGCAGAGAGAAAGGGGAGTTCACCAATCTGCAGGGAATCTCAGCTTCCACCAATGGCAGAGTGGTGGTGGCTGACAGCAACAACCAGTGCATACAGGTGAGAGAGAGAAAGAGGGAGAGAGGGAGGAGAGAATCCTGTAAGAAAGAAGCATATCTTTTAGACCGCTTGGTTCAGTGACTTTGAGGTCGCTCTACAGATGCGCTTTGATCCACCTCATTGCAGGTATTCTCCAATGATGGGCAGTTCAAGATGCGCTTTGGGGTCAGAGGTCGCTCACCGGGCCAGCTGCAGAGGCCCACAGGCGTGACTGTGGACATGAACGGTGACATTGTGGTGGCCGACTATGACAATCGATGGGTCAGCATCTTCTCCTCCGATGGCAAGTTTAAGGTGAGATCTCAGAGCGAGAGACCGCAGCAAAAACTGAGATTTAAAAGAAATTACTCATGTCATTTCTAATCAAACGCATCATTTCCTAAGTGTGCTCGTCTCTACAGAGATGTGAGGCTCTGTGAGGGAGAGTTACTATTATTTTGATTGTTCTGCCAAGACAAATTAAATGAAAAGTCCTGCTTGGAGCACTTTTTTCTGCCTCCCTGATATTAGCCTCTTTTTTTCCTCTTTTTTAAATGAAACAAGACAAAGGATTTACCTAAAGGATCCAGAGAAATATGAAGATAGTTAAAAAAAAAAACACACATAGGTTTATAACACTGACAGAGTGTAATATTTTGAGTAGCAATGCATCCATATGGTTTTTGAGATGGACAGTGATATGCAGTTATCTACCCATGCATAACTGATATGATACAGATTTTTTTGCAATTTACATTTTTGCGAGAATCATAACACAAATGCAGATGAAAAACAGATTAAATTCCAATAGCTTGTCAATATATGATCTATTGATAATTTTAGGGCCTGTTCACTCTTGGCCTGAATGGAATGCAGCTGCTTCAAATCCATGAGAATCCAAATACATTTTTCCGAGATGTTTGCCATTTTGATCTCCAATCTGTTCCTCTCTCTCTCTCTCTCAGAATAAAATCGGTGCAGGGCGCCTGATGGGGCCCAAGGGTGTGGCTGTGGACAGGAATGGGCACATCATCGCCGTGGACAACAAGGCCTGCTGCGTCTTCATCTTTCAATCAAACGGGAAGCTCGTGACCAAGTTTGGAGCCAGGGGGACGTCTGACAGACAGTTTGCAGGTGAGAGCAGCCGAGATGAGTACCATCCGACATCATCGATGCAGATAAATACAGCCTTTAAAATAAATCCAGCATGATGTATTACATATTCAGCGTAACATTTGTAATAACCACACATAACAAAATATGATATGGCATATATCATGGTGGATTTTAAGACCCATGGAAATGTTGGCGTAATTGCTTTGCAACATGTGGCCGCATTACTTTCTACAGCTTTGAAGACTTTGCTCTCAGAACGAGAGGACTGCGACCACGCCAGACTCATTTACTCTCCTCTTATTCTTTATATCTGACAACCTATTTTTCTTTCTTTCTGTTCTTCCTCCTGTTTTCCAATTCAGAAAAACTTGGCCCAAACTTAAATAAATCTGGCTCAGTTTTCAGTAAGTATTAAGTGTGGCCTTGATACCACCTTAATCCCACAGTGCAGTGCTCTCTGTCTAACCCAATGCCCTGATATTGTGTCTGACCTCCTGAAAACTCAAATTGTTGATAAATTGTTGGATCAAGCCGTGCCTGTACAACAATGATTACAGATACATGCAAATGCCATTGTAATAATCACTATTATTACAATCGTTATCAGTACATTTTGTCATGTGCATTGTGATGTTTTGTTTGTCTACAATGGCTATGAAATGATCAGTGTGAATGAATTTCGCTGTTCTGAATCCAGTGCCCTGAAACTAACCACTCTTCACTGTTTGGAATATGATGCTCAGCGTTGGGAGCTCGAGATTTTTTTGTTGTAATTACCAACTCAGCCAATTCATTTTATAATTCTCATAAGTAGTTACTTAGCTAATCCAGTAATGTAATTAAATGACCTTTAAAGTGTAGGAAGCCCTCCTCCTCCTTGTCTCTCAGATTTTACATCACCACCATTCAAAATCATTTATACCTGAGATGTGAAACATACTCTATGATCAGTTAGAGCATGCACCAACTTTTATGAATGCTTTTTATATAATCCAACTCGGATTGTATGTTTCTGTATTGCTGTTGTGAGAAGATGACAACAAGAGTGGAACTCAATTCAATAGGTCCAAAGCATGAAAATAACAGCGTCTTTTGCACCAAACAAACTACTCGAGGTGACTGGGACTGTAGCTACAGCCACAACTACTGAAATTTGGGTTTAAATGTGCACTATGCAAAATTGCTTACGGTTGATTTAAACAAGGTCTGCTTAGACTCATCTGAAAAAAATGTGGAACAAGCACATAATTAATCAGAGGATCATACCACTGAACCACTTAAATCACCCTGCTTCAACTTTGCATAGTGTACCTTTAAATAAAACTATAGTACGGAACATTTCCATTTAAATAAACATTTATTACCTTCTGTCTGATGCTAAACAAGTTCACACAATGGTGATTAAACCTATTGCCCACAAATAAAACTCCCTGTATTTTGCGTCATTGCAGAAATTCCCGTGCTGGTGCACAGCTGACCTTTTGTGACCCCGATCACACTTTTCTCAAAGTCTACCAGACCTGTATATGGCATGATTAATTACATAGTCTACAAACTCCATTACTCTCTCCTTTTATCCCTCCTGTTTTTCTCTGCATGGGAAGATTGAAAGCAACTACTCAAACAGCTTTTACCTTGCTGCCACAAGAGGGAGACAAATCACTCATAACCACATCGTTCCGCACTGCAGTTTTGCAATAAACAGTACCAGTAGGAATGGACTGATGCAGGCCACATGAATCAGTCTCAGTTCTAAGTGCAAAAAAAAAAACCCCAAAACATAACCAGTGCATGTTTAAATAACACACCACTGTCTCCTGCCAGGTCCACACTTTGTTGCAGTGAACAACAAGAACGAAATTGTTGTGACAGATTTTCACAATCACTCTGTAAAGGTAAGACATGCCTCGTGCTCTCATCAGTCTTATGTGTGATGCATGTACAATAATTATTTTAACTTCTAGGCCCTACTCACTCAAATAGATCCAAGCATGTTTGGACATGGTTGCGTTTACTGACCTCCTGTCTGCAGGTGTACAGTGCAGATGGAGAGTTCCTGTTTAAATTTGGCTCTCATGGTGAGGGCAATGGCCAGTTCAATGCTCCCACCGGCGTGGCTGTGGACTCCAATGGAAACATCATCGTAGCCGACTGGGGAAACAGCAGAATACAGGTGAGACAAACACTATGCACTCTGGGATGAACATGACAACATACTGACTTGAATGCTATATTTTTGCCAGTATGTATCAATGCAGTTTCCTTGAGCTGTAATTAAATGTAAGGGTCCTTCAGATGACAGTCAATTATGAATTAGGTTTATTTTCAGCATTTCCTTGTCTCCCAGAATCACAATAGAATGGGTCTCTTTTTGTGAAGCTCAAACCGCCAAACATCTACATGTGAAAAAACTCTACAGCAACAAATCTACCTAAAAATGACATGGATACCTGACATAGTCCACAGCCCTTGGAGGCTTTTCTTGGGAATTATTTTCTGCCAAAAGACAGGCAAACATTATTTATATGCCCCAAATGAGTATGAGTTCAAGAGTGGAAGAATATCTTTTTTCACATTTAGGTGAATTGTACCTTTAAGTGTTTTCTTCACACTTATGCTAGGATCTGTTTCACATCAGCTGCAACATGACAGTGCACACTGTTACCTTTATGTTTTTGTCTCTCAGGTGTTTGACAGCACCGGCTCCTTCCTGTCCTACATCAACACGTCAGCAGACCCGCTGTACGGGCCGCAGGGCCTCGCCCTCACCTCCGATGGACACGTGGCTGTGGCCGACTCTGGCAACCACTGCTTCAAGGTTTACCGCTACCTGCAGTAACCTGAGGGGGGGGCAGCTGCAAGACAGCTCCTCACTATACAGGTCAACATCACACACCACTAGGGAACATAGAGCCGAAACGTGCCCGCCCCACTTCCAGAAGCAAATTTCCCATTCATTTCCTCCTTAATCACTTCAGAAAACTCCTGAAAATGAGGAGTTTTAAGCTTTTAACTGAGTCAGTCAGCTACAAGATGAAATGTGTGCGTATAGCAGTGGATTCAAGAACAAAAAAAAAAAAAAAACATAAAAAACAACAGTAAAATACTGTGTAAATACCATTTTTAAGAGGGAATGAACTACTCACCCCATACATCATTGCAAGTAATGTCATGAATTCCTTCTTTCTCTTAATTTCAGCAGTAATACTAATGCATATGCCAATAAAGTGTAACAATATAGTAGTGAGTGTTGATTTGCAATGATTTTCTTTCCCTCATCTATAAAAAAAAAACAACAACAACATGTCTGACAACAAAATCATAGTGGAGAAAGCAGCAGTTTCACACAAGTCTGGCTACTGGCAGCAACTCTGGCATGGGTAGCGTTTCTATGGTAACAGCAGCCTCTCTGATTGGTGGGAACTTGCTAAAGTTTGTGGGTAGTGTAGTATTTCACAGGGGACACTTAGGAATATATATATAGAGTTGTTTTCACAATCTGATGGGTCATGCTGTGTCGGCCCCAGACTGTCAAGATGTCAGAGTGGATAATCCAACTTTCTATGGAAAAAATGAATGGGAATTTTATTTCCACAGTGGGACATTTCAGCTCTATGGCTGGCCAGAGCATCATCGCCAGTTTGAGGGTGGTGATACACTCTGCAGCTTATTGGGCAGGACTCCTAGCAACAGGCAAATCTGGTCGTTGTTTCCCGGTGAGAAGATGTTATGTTATTCAAGAAACAATGGTGATCAGCGCCCTCCTTGAACACTGTTGCCCCAGGAAGTGACCCTGTGTACCACTGCCTTACCATGTCTCCTCATTACACACAGCAGAGCACACGCAGACAGGAATGTTGTTGTTTGAAAAGGAATTATTTGCTTGTCCTCATCCTGCACCTTATCGCCCGGCCAAGACACCCACGCATAAATATAGATTCGTTTCATCTCGCTGAATTTCCTCCTCATCCCAATCAATCGTAAAGTGAGCTGCCCTCGGCAAGGTTGGGAATAAAGGCTTTATCCTTTTGTCCTTTTTTTTTTTTTTTTTTTTTTTTGTGAATACCCAAAG
>OMLB01021555.1:16540-29349 GCA_900302555.1 Myripristis jacobus
GTGGAAAAAAAGATTTTTTTTTTTTCTTTTTTTTTTTTTTTTTTTTTTTTTTGTGAATACCCAAAGATGAGCATCAAGAAGCACAACAGTATTCGCACGACGGTCCATGCTGTTTGGATGGGTTTTGAACACGTCATCATCAAATCCAAGTTCCCTCTGTTATGATTTAAATAAAACATCTTGGGTCTGACCCCGTTATTACTTGCACTTTTGTGTATTCATATCTACAACTGTATGTAGTTGTACATATGCATATTTAAGTGTATATATGGATTTGGTGTCCATGTTATTTCACTATATACTTATTATTATTATTATTATTATTATTATTATTATTATTATCGTTGTTGTTCCAGCAATTAATCGAGGATTTTAACACTGGAGTACCGATACAGTAGGAGGTCGCGCCAAGTAGTAGCCAACTGTACGACTCGCAAAAACATCGATAGCACAAAGTTGTATACACATTGTTTGCTGTATTTTTATTTTTTCAAAGGACTTAATTTATTTTTGATTTTCATTTCTACATAATTTCTTCTACAAATTATTTTTCTAATCGGTGCATTTGAACTGTCTCCTCTCTTTGCCAAACGTTTGTACATAGGCCTTGTAACTTGTAGCACTCGACACTGTTCTCTTTTGCCTCCTCCCATCGAGCTCACACTTAAGACAAGCGGTAACTTCCCCCCTCTGCCAAAATGTATCGTTGTAAGTCGTCGTTGAACATTGCACAAAAACACAAAGATTATAAGAGTTATATAGTTTGCAAGAGTAATATATGCCTCTGTGTATAGTTATCATTTATCATAATCTGAAAGTGTACTGTATATTACAATCATATTGTTCTTGTTGTAGCTGACAAGCACCTTTATCATGGATTTTTCCAGTATTTGTACTCATATGTTTGGTAGTTGAGTGTGCTGAAGGTTTTCTCTGTGGCTCCTGCAGGAACACAACACCAGCTAACGAGCAGTGACACGGAAAGTTTTTCCTCTGTGTTTTACGAGTCAGCTCTCTGCCCCTGATAGTGGACCGGTAACTCACATTGTTTCTTTGCATCAATGATGTCTGTCTCCCGTTCTGTAGGAGAAGTCTGTAATGTCACATTTGTTTACACCCCTCCTCCATAACTTTTACTCCCACCAGTTCCAACTGTGTCATTCTGGTTTTGCTTTTATGTCGGTCCATCCCTCACCTGTGACTGGTCACTGACTTACTCATGTATGTGTGGAATAAAGGAAGCACATGTAAAGGAAATAATGTATCCACCATCTTGTGTGCTGTATCTAACATGAGGTCAGACTTACAAGAAGTAATCACTACATTTATGTAATCATGGCAAAAGTATGATTGTAAATATTAAAGAATGACAATATGACTTATCGTCCACATGGCTTTCTTTGTATGGCTTTAACTACTCTTTTATTCATTAATTAATTCATTTATTATGTTTTTTTGCTGCTCATGAGTCATATTTTCTCTGACAATGACATTGCTTCACACGATGTGGCACAAGGTCACTTTAGCAGTCACGGTGATTGTCCTTCATTTATGATAATGCTGAATTGACTGTTTCCCCTGATGGAGAAGATCCAAGGGGTTGCCATGGTTACCAAGCTGTCCTCTTCAGCCTGCCGCACCGGGCTCCTGTTGATGCGGCTTGTTAAAACAGTCTGATTGAGATGCCACTGACATTCAGAATTTACCTTTTAAGGCAAAGTGTACAGAAGCAAATTGGATATTAAAATGTCAAGGCTTGATAAGATAAAAGCTGAGGAATTTGTTTGGGAGAGGGAGCTACTATCAGCATCGCCCGTTACTAGGTGAAGGAGCTGCTGGCCATGAAATTCACAGCTCTCCCGGCGCTCATCCTGCACGGCATCATCAAGGCTGTCCGCACCACGCACACGTCCACCAGCCAAGGCTTCCCATCATCCTCTGAGTCACTACACCACAGCAGCAGGAGGAGAGTCAGAGACGCCTGAGGGAGAGAGGGGATTCTGGCAGAGAGGGACCCGGACTGACACGGCCAAACTGTTTTCTAAAGCCCTTCTTCCCAGGACAGCTGACCGGATTAGAGGTGGAGAAGAGGCTGAGACAACAGGGGGCAACAGTTGTGTGTCTGAGAGCTGCAAAAAATGCAGTTTTAGCAAGTCATTTAGTCTCAAATTCACTGTTAAAATCTTGTTTTTCTCCAAACAAATGAAATAAATCTGCTAGTATGTTGAAACTGAATACAGCAGATCAACCCACTATTATTCTTGAAAAATTGCAAGTTGCATTGTAAGTGAGTTTGTTTCATACCACTGGTGGATTACTTCTGTTTTGATTTAATAAGAAAAGATACACTTAAAGAGTGAATATGAGACTAAGTGGCTTTTTTTATATGGAGATGTTGCAGTGCCGTGCTGCTTATTTAAATGAAAGCTGAAAACAGTGCAAACCGAGTGAACGTGTCACCTTGAAGGGCAAACCTGGTTATCACGGCTTGGGACCCTGGGGCTTCCTGCCCTGAGCACAACAGTGTGGCCCCTCCAACAGTCCTGAAAGTCTGCTTCAGCAACAGCAGGTTCGATCCCACACACAGAAGTCTCAGTGAAAGCTTTAGTTTTAGTTCAGCTGGACGCAGCAAGACGCCCACACTTTAACAGGAACGAGTAAAGGAAAAAGTTCACATTCAACAGTGGAGCAGATTCTGGCTCACTTATTTGGGGCAGGGCCAAACTAAAACCTTATAACACCCACTGAACCTACTAAACTGCGATTTTGAGTAGGAAAGGGTGGAACAAGTTCACCTCCTGCTGCTGAAAGACGCAGAAAAATACCGCAAGTGTCTTTCTGGAGACCACAGCGAGGTTCAGAGAGTCTCAGCAACCCTACACCTCAGAGAAAAGTGTTTCTTCTCACAGCATTTATTTAAGGCGATTAATCAGCGACAAACATAAGAACGTGCCCTGAATAAATTACATCCATGGCAGCATAATATTACCATAGAAATTGAACGATTTGATTCCAATTGAATAATTCATTTCATTGAATTTCTATGAACATTACTAACAAGGTGCCTATTTGAAACCACTGGTATAGTTCTGTCTTTAACAGCCACCCTGGCTAATGAGTATGTTTGATGAGGACAAAACCAATACAGCAACCAACCAGTCATACGGCATTTCAAATAATCACTCCCAAATGACAATATTCAAATTGTGCTGTGTACAGTGACAAATCCATATTTAATATTGCCATGGATTTTGAATACAAACCTATCCAAAATTAACAGACAGTAGTCAAATTATGCAACGCTTGGTATTTCAGTGGATTGTGGTAGCGACTACATTTATGCAATCAAAGTGATCTCCCTTTTGTCTACACTCATACTGTGTATTGGTTATCTTAAAAAAAAAAAGTGTAGATGTTGGGAGAAGTATATGGAATAACTAAGCTTTGATGGAAAAAAAGACACCATTTTTTCCCTTTCCATGTCCTTGTCAACCAGTCAGAGTAACATATTAAGCACAGGGAAAGCAGGTGAAAGGGACACAAGGGGAGAGTCTTGTGCTGAGCTGCTATAATGGTTAAGGTTTGTTGAGACACTGGGCGAGACAGACCGAAAACTGACAAAAGAAGTGTACAAATGTGAAATCAAGCACATCATCCGAGGTGAAACATTTATTATCAAATACTCAAAGTCAGAGAGAGCAGGGATTTACATAGCTACCATTTTAGTAGCTTACAGTCTTCAAAATAAACGGATGCCACTCAGAAAACTGCAAAGGTCATGATGCGAGACTGACTGCATGGCCATTCTCAACTATCTTCACTAGACATGCTCTCGAGTGGTTTGCTCCTGAATGGGATCCTTTTGAAGAAACTCTCTGTTTAACACTTTAGGAGAGCAAGTATTGCACTTGTGAGTTGCACTGTGTAAAACTGCACAGACATGAGTGAAGTAAAAATTCAACTTCTGGTTAGGATCAAAATGGGAGGAAAAAAACACAATATAATAATTGTAAATAACATGTTTATGTATATTCAAAAACAGACGGTAGAGAATTTAAAAAATAATAATAATAAAAAAAAATAAAACTTCACATTGAACCCGGTTTTAAAACATCAAGAAGCACCGGGCATGGCTGATGGACTTCAAATTGTAACGCGCATCTTGCAGTGGCAAAAACAAAACAGCAGCAAGCAAAAAACAAAAAAAAGCAACCTTTGACAAAATTACTTAGAATTCTAAAAGGAAAATGATAAAAAGAATTTGCAAATAAACATTAATATGTAATAAAACGCCTAGCCAGGATTCCATTATCTTCTTATTTTGAGGTGAGACCTCTGTGCAGTCGTCCAGGCTCTCAGCTGTTAAACCCTAACAGTTGTTTACCAGGGCCTTAAAACTCCAAACATGTTAATATAGTTTTAAGATGTTAGATGCTATATAATCTGAGAATTCATTGATCTGCGCTATATATGCTCAAAGTTTCAATCAGATTCTCAAGATATCTGACAAATGGCAGAAAAAGTGACATGACAGTACTTTCAGTACTCAAAAAATAAGTCGCTGAATGTGACTTATTAGATCAATATACAGAGGCATTCGCAAACAGCACAGATCAAAACACATCTACAATGTACAAGACAATTAAAAAAAAAAATACATGAAATAATAATTTCAAAGTGGCTATTCATATACACATCTGTACAGACAGCAAACAATGTCCACACTGCAAGCAACTTCAGCCATTGGTTACTGGAAGTCCAATCACTATGTGAGAGCTGAAGACCCAGGATGTTTACCATTTAAAGTCGACTGATTCCGACAACCGTCAGCACCGACAGCATTTATCAGTGTAGAAAAGTTGAGTTCTGGCTTTAAGGAAACCTTGTTTGTCAGCAGCTAGTCATTTGTCCTTTCAAAGCTGTCAATCACCAAAACAACACTGGCACCGTTTTGCGACAAATTAGCCAGCCGAGTTAGTGTACAGTAGTAGGGCATTGTGGTTGGTATTGTGACAGAGGCTGTTTGTGCTCCATCTGCACCCATGCAGACACAGTGATACCGACAGCAAAGTTCCTCTTCGATCCCCAGCCACAGTCATCAGGGGGATTAGGCCTACAGTGTGTGTCTAGGTTGAAAAGAACCAGATTTTAAAATTTCAGGTCAAAAAAACGAGAGATTAACCTCTTCATTACAACCAAACTTGGTCATGAGTACTCTGTGTAACCCTTAATTCTTTGCCAAATATTCTACATCAGCCCAACCCAAAGCCAACTGCTTGAATGCCTATGTTCACAAAGGTAAAATCATACTGCAACTGCTGCCTGGCCTATGTAATAAAACTCTGCTGGCAGCAAAAGTGGAAACAGTGGTAGCAGTTTTCACTGGTGAGCCTTTCTTAGACAACCACATATAAGCACGTGTTGCATCCTTCTCAATAATAGTGGCATATCTGCAGCCTGCTCCCTGGGTCGTTCTTCCCTGGGCTAAAGAAAGGATAGACAGGCTCAACAAAGCAGGTGTCAAACATGTACAGCTTCTTCATAGTGACGGCATCGTAGAAACTGAGACGTCCGTTGTCATAGTCAAGGTAAACCCCGACCCGGGGCGAGTTCCAGTAGTCAGCGACAGGGATGCGCCCGTCCTCCCCGTTGGCATAGAGCCGGTCCTGCAGACAAAGGCTCCAGTATCCCGCAGAGGGAGTGAGGCTGACGAAGCCCTTCCTGTTGCTGTACTCTGTGGTGACGCCCAGGTACCACACCCCTTTATCCTTCACATCCACCTCCCAGTAGTGCTGGCCGCTGGCGTACTGGGCAGTGGCCAGGACACCACAGAACCGGGTGAAGCGGCCTGGCAGGTCTGGCTCGTGGCTACGCACACGGCCCTCCTCCACTTTAGTGTCAAAGTCTGTGATTACCAGGTTTGGGTGGGCGGTGTCCGGGTCCAAGGTGAGGTTCTGAGGCACTGGAAAGAGAGGAGCATGATTTTAAAAGACATGCAAATACCTCACACCGGTAGATAGGGTCGTGACAACTTCAAGTCATGTGTTTAAATGCTTCTGCGTGTACAGTGAACTGACTGGTATGCAGCACATGCATCATCTTCTTCCACATGATAAGCTGGAAGGGCCCTGAGAAGTCTGTCCAGTCAGATGGACAATTAACCGGCTCGAGAGATGTGAAAGGCTTGCAGTGGACGGATCTGTGAAAGAAAAAAGACAAAGAGATGATGCAAACATGATCACAAACATGTCTAGCTCAAATGAGAATATTACAGATGAACATTTTGAGGGGTCTCACACTCACAGCAAACAACTTAATGATGCACCCAATGACATCACTCTGCAGCAAATGAGTAAACAGTTTGACTACAAAAATTTGGCTGTGCTTCCTGGTTTTGCCTGACAAGTCAGCTTTTATGTTGCTGCGACATACTGCATTTAGCAGCATGTTACAGCAACAAAATCTGACCAATTTAGCTGTGGAAATGAGTGAATTCTATATTTTAGTCCAGTAGTAACATATAGCCACTTACTCGTTGTAAGTCTCAGCAAGACTCTGTTGGAAGAACAAAAACACAGACGTTAATTACACTTGAATTCACTTCATGGTGTACTGTGAGGACATGTGGTCAGACAACAATGTACTGTCTTTAAGCACAGGCTTTGGTAGTTTTACTTGTTACGTCCAACACTGTCACAAGTTACACAACCAGTGACAATACATTTTTTAAGTAATATGAGCAGCAACACATTTTAACGCTTTGCTCTGTTCTCAGATGGCTTTGGTTACAAGTCAGGCTTCAATTTTGTACTTAGAATACAGTTAAATAACAAAACTGAGGCACGTTATGTACATTTGTCCCACAGTTCAGGGAGTAATTCAGAAAGAAAAAAAAATGCAATTCAACAAAGCATTTTTAACACAGTTTACTTATTATTGGACACTGACCCAAACTGCCACCCTGTCTATGAAGCTCTCGCAGGAGCATTGCTATGATTCCAGTTAAATTTCCTCGTGCTTTGTGTTTACATGTATTTTGGATCACACTGGTGGTGACTGACCTCAAAGCTAGTTTTTCCACTGATGTGATTGTGGATATCAGCTATAGCTTTGTCCACAGCTGCTGCCTCTGTCTCCACAATCTTCAGGTTGTCGTCTATGACGGCCATGGTGGCCACTTCCTCAGCATCCAGGCTCTCCAGCAGGGAGTCTCTCTCATCAAGCAAGAACTGGACCATGGCACCAACATCCCCCTCAATTTTCTCCTTCAGGCTCTGCTTCTTCATCTGCATCACAGAAGATACTCCATCAGTGCAATCAGAACAATGTCAAACAATATGTACAAAAAAATACAGAACATTAAAATGAATAAAAACCTGGAGTTGTCATTTTCAGCCTGGCAGACAAAGCACTTACGTTCACTGTTGTTTTGATTTCACCAATTTTCATTATGTTTCCACACTGACACTTGTGATGCTGAAAAATCTCAACTGTATCGACAGTGCTTAAAACAAACTTTCTGCTTCTTCCAAAGTCTAAACTGGCGGTGGTGACAAACCCTCTTAACCCTACTAGAACGTTTAGTGGAGGATGTTTATTTTAACATGTTTTCTATAAAGCTTAACAAGGTAACACCTCTAAACATTTAGAAGCAACTTTTATTTAGATGACAAAAGTAACGAAGTAGAAGCCTCTTATGTCATCAACTTACAGTCTTGCAAACACTATAACTGCCTCAGTGTTTACATTTCCCCAGGGAAGTTTCAAGTGACTTGCAACTGAGTAAAGGTGAGAAAAATTACAAAAGATGACTACCACAGCCATTTAACAGTTCATCAAGTCAAGTTAACAGTACAGTGAGGTGATATCACACAACCAGTTGATTTGGACTAACTTCCAAAATGTGTTTTAAATACTAGGGATGTGCATTTAAATAACTGGGGAACTAAACACAAGGAACTATGTGAATATTTTTCAAACAAAAAAACACCCCCCTGACACCTCCTTCCACAAAGCTGATGGGAAGCTTTGGCTTAATTACATCAGACTGATCTGGCTGATGATAAAGATAACCGCTAACTGTTGATCTGTGTGTGGGCCCCCACCATCTTTGAGAGGTTCACACACAGACACACACACAACTTTGACGACTGCAGTAGTCTTTGCATGCTTCTCCCATCTGTACAGTAGCAACTATCTAGCCCATGTCACCGTGCTGTGACAAATACTCTGTGTGAAGTGGGCTGAACTGAACGTGCCAAACTCACACGAGAGCACAAGCTCTTATATTACTACTAGGAGCCGGTTACAACAAGGGAAGATGAAAGAGAAGATGACAGTTGCAACAATTATTTGATTATTTTCGAAAATCATGACCCATCCCTGTTAAACACAATGATCAAATACAGAGCACTTTCCATTGATGTCCAGAGGAGCAAATTAAATAATTAATAAATAAATGTTACTGCCTCAGCACAGTATAGAACGTACTAACTCATTTTCACACATCTTGGGTACAAACTCAATATGCTTGTCTTTTTTGACAAGGTGGAATAAACAGGAAATAAGACTGCTAAGCCAGTGCCCCATTATTTTTTGGCATGACTCAACTTGTGTAGCCTATCTCCATCACTTTATAAAGACAGACAAATCTGCAAAAAATATATTTCTCTATGATGTTATATCCAAGCTTGTTTCGGCTGACTACCTACACTAAAAAGGCTTTAAGTAATTATTTGTCACTGTGAACAATGTAGCAGGAATTCCACATTTGCAATGATATATCAATAAAATATGATACTGAAATACTGTTCTCTGATAGACTCAGTTTCTTCTTTCATCACATTCCATCTGAAGTAAAATCTGCAATGTTTCGAGCAGCTTGATTGTGACGAGAAGTGCCGTGACAACACTAAACCGTAACTTCTCTTCAGAATATAAATATATTTAATATGGTATAATTTAACTATTCTTTGACCCAAAATAAAGAAAAGTATTTTAAAAATATATATCGACATTTAATATTAATTTCCTCTGTGTACTTTACATGCAGGCTAATCGGCACAGCTCCCTGAAAAAGGCGATTATAGCATGCATATCAGGTCAGAAGACGGCTGAGGAGGGGCTGAAAGAACAACTGAAAGACACAACCAAGTTTCACAATATCCTCATGTCCTTGCCTTGATGCACAAGATGTTCAGGTCTGTGACAACACTGATACATGCAGTGAATCATCAGGCAAAACAACTGAAAACTAGAAGGAAAACAGGTATGAACTGTAAGCTACTAAATGTAATTTAAAAGTAAACTTACAGACCATACAGAAATATGTGATGATGGTTATCTTTATCATGTATCATGGCCAACAAAAGACAATATGCTTAGAGGTTCACTACATACCCTAACTTCATTTTTAGTCCGCTCATCCGCTGTTATCACCTTCATACATTGAGACTTTCGCCAGTTGAGCTCCATCAGCCGCAGTTTCAGCTCCATCTGAGGAAGAAACATATATGAAGACACATAAACATCAGAAAACAGCACATAATGTATAATCATATCTAACAAGCAAAAGGCTATGGCTTCAAATTTAGTCGAGAATAAGTTATGCAGTGACTACCCCAGGCCTGTGTGCTGGAGATACTCACATATGGGAGACTAATGCACAAAGCACAATGTATCCTCACAGGACCTTACCTTCATGTCATTTACAACCTCTGGCACTGGTGCTACCTCATGGTGTCTGAAAACATAAATCAAATGACCAGTCAGTGGTTACTAGTGCTGTGCGGATTGCAGTTAAATCCATGGGCAACAGCCAGGTCATAAAAATTTACATTCTGATTAGTAGTGGAAGTGTCAACATGTCCCAGAAATGTCAACAAATCTGAGAAAAGAATTCATCTGGATGGGTGATGGGTGGCAGATTTATGTGTGCACTGCACACGGATTGAAATGACGTCAGAGTCAATGTGCACATCCGTAGTGGTTACAGAGCAATATATCCCATCTATCCAAAGAAAAACATTTGAGCCGTCTGTAGAGAAACCTTTGGGTATACCATAAACCTGCTCCTTATGATTCAAGAGCTGTGTAAAAATTATGAGTCACAAAAAGTGGGGAATGTCTAATGGAATACTAAGTGATTAAGTGTACCCATAAAAGTGCACAAGTGTGTCACCAGTGTGGGTGTGTGTTGAGGGAGGATGAGTACATAATTGTGCTTTTGTTTTTTCCCTACACATGGTGGCCAAACCAGGTAGATTCTCCCCTGAATTCTAACAAGCTAGCCCAGTTAATTCAAATGAGGAGAGCTCTACCACCAAAAAATAAACAAATCACCAGCTGGCAAACCTTTCCCAAAGCTTCCAATCATTTCCCAAATCACTCGATATAACTTTACATTTTTTAAACAGGGCAGCCTCATCGCCCACTATGTCAGTTTAGCTTGCTGACACTTAACTTTGGTAAGGCTGTCAAACTGGAAGCAAAATATCGTGACATACTGTTGGAGTTGAGAGGCCAGTAGACACAGATAATAAGAGAAATGGTATGCTGTAACAAGTGAAGGAAGCCATGACAAGGCAAAAAAGGAGTGGTGCCATGACAAACAAGGGAAGATGCACAGTTGGCTGGATGTCAAACCATCTAACATATTTAGCCTTTACAACCAAATTTTAAAAAAAATGCTGGTGAAAATATGAGTAGCTGATCAAACATTACAAATCATACAGACAGAGTGGTTTGTAGATCAAAAGGTTATTTTCCCATCCTAATGCTAAACTTACTAAACCATAAATGTGAAATGTAAAGAGTGGTCAGCTCAGAAAAATGTATGTAAACGAATCAATAGCAAAGATGCATGAATGAAATGCAAATAAAGTCTTAATGCTTTGCAGTCACACAGGCTAATATTATCATGTTTCAGCCATGGCTTGCTGAGAGGAGGACAGTCTGCAACATTCTGCCGAGCCAACTAAAACTCTCACGAAAAACATGCCAAGTGACATGTTGTCCCCTAACATGTTGTCACTTGTGGGTGACTGACAGGCCACAGCAGTGTCTCCTAGCCAGCTGTGTGCTCACTGACTGTGTGCTGGCTTGGATGAGAGTGTGTAAAGTGTAAGAATTCATGGAGTATATGAATATAGTAAGTGTTAAGTATGTTAAGTCACAACAAAATATTTCACCCCATTCAACACAGGCTGATAGGATGTAGACTAAACAAATGGAACTGAGTGGGGGGGGCACCTTAGTGTATCTATTATGATCAGAATGACAATATTTAATCCAAGGACAACCGTATTTAGACTAACAGAGCACTCTCATCCCGTGTTTGGGGTGCCAAAGTCTTTGGGCAGGCGTACTTCCCTCCAACAATTTGGCGTGGCATGGGTGTGCATGTCAAATAGAATTTATGCATTTTATGTGTGTGTGTGTGTGTGTGTGTGTGTGTGTATATAATAAAAAAACACAAACAAAACAGTCTGACAATATGATCCGCCCCTTTTCAGGTTGGTGACGGTGCAACAAATATGTGTAGTTACCTTTTCCACACTAGAGTAAATAAATGAGGCACAAGAAAGCAACACTGGGCTACAATTTCTCCAAGTGAAAGAGGCGCTACCTGTGTGCTCTGGATTCCCTGCAGACCACACAAATAGGCCTGCTATCCGTCTGGCAGTACAGCTTCAGCTCCTCTCCGTGATGTTCACATTTGCCATCTACTTTAACAGGCTTAGACGGAGCCGGACGCGACCCCAAACACTCCAGGTCGTCCAGTTTGGCCACCAGGTTTTGCACCAGGTAGTTCTTGGTGAAACTTTTCTTATTGAACACCTGAAGAAGGGGAACAAAAAAAAACAAAAAACAGAGGACTTGAACAAGACGCCAAAATGCGTTGTGGTTTACGCTGTCCTAATCCTTCAAGGATGGATGGCTATTGTCTCCAAATGAGCTAACAGTAAACCGCTAGCCAACGAGCTACCGAGCAAAACGCAGCGTGAACTAACAAGAGCAAACCCAAGTTTTTCGCTTTGCTGTTGTCCGACAAACCACGCGGTCGGTCGAAATTAGTCGGGAAATATTGTGACACTAAAATGCTATATTTGGTACAGACAAACGGTAACGAGTACGGTGGAAAAAAACAGTAATTCAGCAAGACACGACCAGCTGGTAGTTAGCGGCTAGTGAGAGCCGTTAGCCCGGACTAGCTAGAAGGCACAAACCGTTCGGCACTGAGGGCACTGGTAACCGTTGTACTCTCCGCCATTTTCATCCCAGTGCATGCAGATGCAAAACCGGCAGAAATTGTGTCCGCATTTCAGGATGACGGGATCTTTGAAGAAGTCTAAACAGATTGCACATGTCAGCTCTTTCCTCAGGTCTTCTCCAGCTCCCGCGGTAGCCATGTTTACCAACAACACAACACAGGAGGAACAGGAAGAGGGCGGAAGTAGGCAACAGGCAACATTGTGGTGCGTCATCCTCGCCTAGACCAATCAAATTCGAGCGTCGTCTCTCTCTCTCCCTCTCCCTCTCTCTCTCTCTCTCTCTCTCTCTCCCACACACACACACGCTTTCCCTGCAGTCATCCTCACCAGCTGAGTGTGGTTTGTCAATCACACATCTTTTACTGCTGCCTCTGAATTTACATTTATAATTTGCAGGTATGTGCAGTTTGAATGACATGCATGAAAACGCCACTAAAAACAACCACAAGCTACCAGTAAGCAACAATATTTATTCTTAAATATGTATACATAAAAACCCATTCATAAAAAGACACAAAGTGAATATCAAGTTTGATT
>OMLB01021556.1:5018-16275 GCA_900302555.1 Myripristis jacobus
GGGGGGGGGGGGCTCTGGTCATAGCAGTTGAATTTTACAATTTCAATCTCTACTCTTTTTGAAAGCCATATGACTTCTGGCAAAGACCTAGAAAAAGTTTTTGTGAGCCATAGTTTCCTGACCAGTAACTTTTCTTAGTAAATTTTCTATACTATATTGTATTATCTTTGAGTCATGTTGTAATTTAATTTGTAATTTGAAAAGAGTTTGAGAGTACAATTGTCTGCTGAGTCACTCCCAAGCTTTGCACTTACGGTAGCCCGATGTCCGGAAAAAGTGAGATACGCCTAGCAGAGATCTGCACTCTACTGAGCGCACTCTGCTTGTTTTCAAACAGTCATATACAGTGCTGTGAAAAAGTATTTTCCCCCTTCCTGATTTCTTATTTTTTTGCACATTTGTCACACTTAAATGTTTCAGATCATCAAACAAATTTTACTATTAGACAAAGATAACCAGAGTAAATACAAAATACAGTTTTTGAATGATGATTTCATTTATTATTAAGGGAAAAAAGGTATCCAAACCTACCTGGCCCTATGTGAAAAAGTAATTGCCTCCCTAACCGTAATAACTGGTTGTGTCACCCTTGGCGGCAACAACTGCAATCAAGTGTTTGCGATAACTGGCAATGAGTCTTTTACTTCACTGTGGAGGAATTTTGGCCCACTCTTCTTTACAGAAATGTTTTAATTCAGCCAAATTGGAGGGTTTTCGAGCTTGAAAGGCCTGGTTAAGGTCATGCCACAGTATCTCAATTGGATTTAAGTCTGGACTTTGACTAGGCCACTCCAAAACCTTCATTTTGTTTTTGTTTTTTTAAGTCATTCAGAGGTGGACTTGCTGGTGTGTTTTGGATCATTGTCCTGCTGCATAACCCAAGTTCGCTTGAGTTTGGGGTCATGAACTGATAGCCGTCATTGTCCTTCAGGATTTTCCGGTAGAGAGCAGAATTCATGGTTCCATCAATTATGGCAAGTCGTCCAGGTCCTGAAGCAGCAAAGCAGCCCCAGACCATCACACTACTACCACTATGTTTGACTGTTGGTATGATGTTATTTTCATGAAATTCTGTGTTAGTTTTATGCCAGATGTAACGGGATGCACACCTTCCAAAGAGTTCAACCTTTATCTCGTCAGTCCACAGAATATTTTCCCAAAAGTCTTGGGGATCATCAAGATGTTTTTTGGCAAATGTGAGACGAGCCTTTGTGTTCTTTTTGGTCAGCAGTGGTTTTCGCCTTGGAACTCTCCCATGGATGCCATTTTTGCCCAGTCTCGCTCTTACTGTTGAATCATGCACTGACCTTCACTGAGGCAAATGAGGCCTGCAGTTCTTTAGATGTTGTTCTGGCATCTTTTGTGACCTCTTGGATGAGTCATCGATGCACTCTTGGAGTATTTTTGGTAGGCCAGCCACTCCTGGGAAGGTTCACCACTGTTCCAAGTTTTCTCCATTTGTGGATAATGGCTCTCACTGTGGTTCACTGGAGTCAAAAAGCCTTAGAAGTGGCTTTGTAACCCCAATTACTTTGTTTCTCATCTGTTCTTGAATTTCTTTAGATCGCAGCATGATGTGTTGCTTTTTGAGATCTTCTATTCTACTTCACTATGTCAGACAGGTTCTATTTAAGTGATTTCTTGATTCAACAGGTCTGGCAGTAATCAGGCCTTACTTTTTCACATAGGGCCAGGTAGGTTTTGATAGCCTTTTTCCCTTAATAAATGAAACCATCATTTAAAAACTGTATTTTATATTTACTCTGGTTATCATTGCCTAATATCAAAATTTGTTTGATGATCTGAAACATTTAAGTGTGACAAATATGCAAAAAATAAGAAATCAGGATGGGGGCAAATACTTTTTCACAGCACTGTACCTGAGACTCCCTGGGACTCCCAAGGTTAAATACCTGGGACTCCCCACCATTCTATTAGAACTGAAAAAGCTTCTTGGATGAGAAGTGAAATGTCTTCAAGAATCTATAAATAGTCCAGTTGATCTCGATTCAACTCTACGTGGATCCCAATTCAGTTGCTACACAGTAGGGATGGAAATCTTCATCCCCGGGACGATACGATATGCATCTCAATATGTAGGCTACGGTACGATACACTAACGATTCACTTGAAGCATCTTCCGATTCAATACGATACGATTTATCTTCCCACCGTGATGCAGTCACGATGCAGTCACGATGCAATCACGATTCAATACAATCTAATAATAATGCAAATCTGTGCAAATTCATCATTAATGTAATGCTCAAATAATACTGAAGATGGCAACAATGCAACAAATTGGATGCCAGCTGCCGTTAAACGCCAAAGAAAAAGAAGAAGAAGAAGAAGATGGGAGAAAACAGAAATAGCGACAGAAGAAGAAGACTTCTTCTTCTGAAGAAGAACACTTCTTCTTCTGTATTTCCGGCAGGCCAGACGCCTATACGCGTACTGCTGCCCCCCGCGGCTGAGTGTCGCATTACGTAAGAGAGTGGAATACGCCAAAACACGGGAACATGCCAAGTAACATGTAAACGGAATATTCCAGTTGCCGCAACGCAGTAACCTTAGCTGGAATATTGACTCGAACCGGAATATGGTGTGCATGTAAACGTAGTCCATGTCGTCGCTTCAGGTGAGTATTCAGGTTGGTCGTGCTGCCTGTGTACTTGATAACAAGACGGCATATCTTACAAATGGCTTGGGAATTGTCAAGGTTTCCTTCCCTCTTAAAAAATCCAAAGTGACGCCAAACATGCCCTTAAAGTCCTTGATTTACCAGTTCTGCTGGTTGTTCTCCATTTTTCTTTCATCTTTTATTTTTCTCCTACAAAAGCAAGCTGCTGCGCTGACATCTGTACTTATTCATTCGTTTTTAAATGTGCCATATAAATAAAGTGACTTGACTAATCAGCTGCAGCTGTCTCTCCAGTTATCACCCTTAACTCCACCTCAGACTTAGGTTAGCCCTGTCTGGGTATTTGGTGTGCCATTAGCACCTGGGAACTGGCCCCGACATAGCCCCATTGAGGCACTATCAAAGACCAGAAGTAACTAAGACTACGTTTACATGCACACCAAATTCCGATTCGGGTCAATATTCCGGTTAAGGTAACTTGAGGTAACTTTCGGCGTATTCCACTCTCTTACGTAATGCGACACTCAGCCGCGGCGGGCTGCAGTACGCGTATACAGAAGAAGAAGTCTTCTTCTTCTTCTTCTTCTGTGTTTCTGTGTTTTCTCCCATCGATATACTCCATGATGTTTAAGTCTTTCATTAGCTGAAGGCAGACTGCAGTCTCCTCCTCACTCCAAAAATGCTGGCTCTTGCTGCTTTTCGCCATGCTGTTCGCCATGTCGTTCTCCCTGCTTGCGTGTAACCATAGCAACAAAGACGCCCCAGGATTCATTGTGAATCCAGCATGCGCAGACGTAACTGAATATTCCGGTACAGGGCATTTTCTGATTAAGGTGTTTACATGCCACAATATTCTGGTTGGAACAGGCATATGCCAGGGGTCTTATTCGGACTCCTCTCCAACCGGAATATGACCTTTACCGGGTTCGGTGCATGTTTACATGACTTGTGTGCAACTGGAATATTGCCGATTATTACAGGAATATGGTGTGCATGTAAACGTGCTCAATGGAAATGCAAGTGTCTTGGGCATGCACTAGCACACCTGAGTTTGGCCTGACAGTGGAAAGCTGGCTACTGTCCCAATCTGGGAGACATGAGGGGAATTGTTAAAAGATGGGATACCTAAGATGGTGTCACTTTTTACATATGAACATTCACCTGGTCATAGACACTTTCTGTTCTGCTGCAGGGCCCTACAGTCTGCCACAGCACATGTAGGCCTGGCTACTGACTGAACCAGGCTGGCGCCCATCTCTTGCAGTAGCTTCAAAATAGACTGAGAAAATAGTTCAGGAAAATAGGTTGAGAGAAACTGAAGGCCACTAAGTGTTATTCACTCATGACAAGAATGACAAGAGCGCAGACCAAGGTCAACAATGTGGTCAGGAACGTGACAGAGCAGGGGTGTGAAAGTAGGAAAACAGTAATCTCCCACTAGATATTATTAAAGACAAATCTTGGAACTATGAAATGAAATGGCATGACTAAAAAATGATGGAGGTCTTTGAACTGGTGCCTGTGTCTGCTGCAGTGAGAGCACTGTGCTGGCTGACCTGACATAATGCTCTCACAGAATCGGAGAGGGGCTGAACCTGCCAAGAGGCCTGTTTAGCAATTTTTAACCTCATTTTGTGAGTAACTATCATGCTAATCATACCAAATTAGAGGAAAGCCCATAAGATAAGGGTGCATGACCTGCTTAATTTGCATCTTGAAGGTCCTTCTCTATGGGTTACAGGTTAAATACACTACAGTGAGTGATACTGAGTACTTTGATAGGCTTAAACCACAGCCTCAGTATATCCTTGTACAAACCGGACAGTTATTGTTATATCATAACCACAGTGAAACAATAAAATGTCCAAACTCAGCATTAAGTTTTTGCCTATTTTGTCCCAATACTAGATACTTTACTCATGCATCTGTAGCCCATGCAATGCCGTTGCAATGCTGTACACAGAAAACCTGAAAAAAATATTAAACAGTTTTTGCCACATTTTTTGATCAAAATTGATTGTGGCTGGAGTTTAGGAGTTTATTAGGATCCCCATTAGTCTTCACCGAGGTGAAGACTATTCTTCCTGGGGTCCAAATTAAAATGAAACATTGAACTTTACATAAATACAACAAGTAAAGAAAAATACTTAGAAAAGAAAATACAATTACATGGAATAATTAAACATATAACAAAAGAGTAACAACAACATCAATTCATTCAATGCATTACAGCTACACTTTGGTAGTCAAACTTAAAATTTCTACTAATTATGGCTTCTTTTAATTTCTTTTTGAATCTCCATTTATTATCTATCATGATTACATTTGTTGGGAGCTTATTCCAATATGTTATTGCTCTATATATTATAGTTCTCTTAAGTGCATTCATTCTGGATTTGAAGGTACTACCTATGGGTTGTACTGGCAGTTTGTACCTCTGAGCCTTGAGCATCCTAAAAAATTATGATATGAATTATGAATTTATGATTTTTCTTTTTGGAATAACAATTTTGCACACCGTTGATTTGAGGATGGGTTGGTCACCTGAAAGGTCGATTTTGTCTGCTAATTGACATTTTTGTAACATTTTGATATGAACCCATCAGTTTGTTGGATAACATCTTTGACCTATTATATGTATAACCTTGAAATCAACAACAGCCCTCCCACTGTGTACTATATGTTTGTATGGCTTTATCATAGTCATAGTTGTCATAGTTGTTGTGAAATAGTCAAGAGGAATTTAAACAAACAGCATTTTGACTATATGAATATAAACTATGATTATAGAGTCATCTTAACCTAACCTTTCCATGAACAAAACAAACTGACTCATTGTCCTGCTTCTTTGATAATCAAGGAGCAGTTTTCCAGTGAGTGTACGGGCTAAAACAATTACAGTATAGTGCCCATATGTGAACCCTTTTAAAACAACCTTATTAGTAATTTTCTGATTGTTATGTTTGTCAGGGTCACACGGTATTAGATGTCAACTATCTGAAAAGGTCTTGTGGACTGCAGCAGATCTGCAAAATAGAGCAAAGAACACGGAGGGGAAGTGGGTGAAAGAGAACAGCGTAAGTGCAGTGACGAAGGAGGTGGGAGTAGGAATGGGGCGAATGACTTTCTTCCTGAGTAAAGCTGCAGCTAGCCGCTCTGCAGCTGATCTCTGTCCAATCATGACATCGCTGTGTGACTGAATTTACGGAGGGATCTGCATTTCCATGTGGTGCGGAGGGCGCGTTTAACTTATGAACCCACTACCTTTGTTATCCCATCCCCTGTGTCTTCCAGTTTTTAGATCAGTGCCTGGCCTGGTTTTGAAACAGGAATCTCTGATCTAATAACAATTTCCTCAACACACACTCTGTCTGTTCCTCTCTTTATACTGTTTCAGGCTGTTAGCAACTGTTACATCGCACTTCAAACAGCCTTTGTGTGTCTGAGTGAGCTAATGAGACGGTTGAATTAGATTTGTTCACTGTTTTATTTGGTATACCTTGATAGTGCAGGGTAGCACCCCTTTGGTCTGTATTCTCTAAGGCAGCGATACAGCAAGGCGCTGGAAACTCTCTACAGGAATCTCGGCCCATGCTGACTCGAATGTGTCACACTGTTCCTGCAGATTTTGTGGTGCCACATTCATGTTGTCAACATCCTGTTCCACGTCCCTCAAAAGCTGCTGTGTTAGGGTCTTAATTTGGGTCTATGCATGGCCATTGGAGAAACTAAAGTCAGGCAGTCATTTTTCTGTGTGCATGTGTATATATACATATATGTGTGTGTGTGTGTGTGTGTGTTTGTGTGTGTATACAGATATATAGAGAGAGAGAGAGAGATGTGGGCTGATACATGAATTTAGAAAGGTAAAAGCAGGACATTGTGTAAATGGACACATTGCACTGTGTCATTTTACCATGACAATTGCATGTAGCATCGCTTAATGTAGCTTTAAGACTGATTCCATCCCCGACTAATCTTGAAGCGAAATAACAGTAATTACACTTCATAGTGAAGGTGGGACTGCAAAAATAATTTGTCCAAGTTGGTGAAGATCCAGTGTAAAAGGAGCAAGAACCAAAACCTCTTTAAGTGTGCCATCTACTGCAGACCAATATTTCTGTTTTTGTGGGAAAAATGTCCAGTGTTGCAGTTTGGCAAGTTGCTGTCTGGCTGTTGTCTGACTATGGGGTTCCTCATTAACTCTGCATACTGTCAACCAATTAGACCATCATTAAGACCTTGTTGTATGTGACATTTACACCAGGAAGTAGATTGAGTTCTAAATGTTTGATTCTGTTTATTAACAGAGGGAGAGGTTTTCAGAGGGCATCCACTGTGCTTGCAATTATAATAATTTGTGTACCTTGATGTGAACAGGCTGTTTGTTAAACTATACCATGAAATTGAGAAATGCAAGGCATTTGTCAATTTCTTCTAGCTTTCTTTTCATTGTGGTTGAACATTGTGCAGCATGTTGCTAGAGTTATCTGTAAGGTAAAACTTTCTAGCAATACTAATGCCAATTTTTTTATCACCAAATTTTGTTTCTTGAGATTTCATTCCTCCCCTAACAGTAACTGAACATCTCTTGACCCTGTCTGAGACACATAGCCACATGACTCACTGTTTGTGTAAATGGGGAGGTGGACCTAATAACATGGTTACTAAGTGTGAACTTGTTTTAAGCATTCAGCTGATTTGCAAGATGTGCAACAGTAGAGGCTGAATTTCATAGATCATGAGAAACCAAAAGGAAGTTAATAAGGAGCGCAAGGGTCATTGAATTAACACCCTGACAGTATTCCTGTAACAGCAGAATGACCATGAAAGAGAGAAGTACTTTGAAAAGGGAGGGGATTTCTTTTGAGATTAACTGGAAGAATAGAGGAAAGGTTACATTATTCAATAGGCAGAAAGAGGAAGGGCCATGATCGCAGGAGCAGGCTACTTACAACAGGCTGAGAGACAGATGGACTACACTGCAGGAGGCACAGAGACAGACCACTGGAGACACAGAAACAGAGTTGCAGATTTTCAGATAGGTAAAGATAGAAAGAGGCCACATTGAGAAAGCAGCAGCTCTTCCCTGTGGCAGCTGACTCTCCGGGCTGAGCAGGGATATGGGATCCTGATAACGTAGAGAATGTGTAGGGGACGGATGCGGGCTTGTGACCAGAGCATCATCAATTGTAATCCAACTAGCTGAGAAATTATGGGCATAAGGACATGATGGGAAACATGCTCTCTCCTCTCTCAACAACTACTATTGAGGTGGCCTTAAAGGACCATAACAGTTTTTTCATTGTTTGGCCTATTTACTACATTTAACTACATTTTACATCACAACTAACCATTTTGCAAATCATGAGGGGGTACTAAAGATTTCATAACATACAATGAAAATCACTCGGTTTTCAAATTTGAATTTTTGGTTGAAACGCCCACCTTATATGTTCTGCTTCTGTGGCTAAAAAAGTAATCACCATTCATAAACCACAGAACTGATAACTAGTTGTGTAAAGCAAACATTTCCCAAGGAAATATTTTCCTGTGGAGAGACTTTATCACTCAAGTCTAAAATGACAACAGTGCTGCTGCTTTCAGGAAAAATAATGTGGATGATTTTATTATGGTGATGGAATACTGATGTGAAGAAAGTTTGAAGTCTCTGAAAATTAATTTTCATATCATAGTGAAATGAAGGGAAACCAATGACTTCATAAAATGTAGGAAAATGATATTGGAGTTCTAAAATACAACTGCTTGCTTTGGGTAAAGATAAGCAGAAATGTTAAATATGCATTTTGTGTATATATTACAATAAATGTGCAAAATCACTACTATGGTCATTTTTAAGTAAAGCATTTAACTAGGGAATTTTGTGTAATTGACAAATTTGATTTATGCAAATACATCAGTGTGGCTTTCCATTGTTGATGTGTCACATTATTTACAGTTTCCTGGCAGTGCCCAGGCACATTCTGTCTGGCTTTGTCATCCTGGCCAATTTAACATCTGTAGATTAGGTTAAAAGTTAAAAAAAAAAATAAACACAACCACTGATACTTCTTGTGTTCCCATTTTATACTTTTATAGACACCAGTTTCTGGCATAGACTTACCTAACACTGTTTTGGTTAACAACAGTTTGAGCTTTTAAATCCAATTTTATTAATTTTCCATTGTGAAAAATGGCCAGAAGAGACACACAAGGTACTCAGTTTTAATTCTCTACTTCATTTGTTGCCGATAGGAATCTTAGTAATAAAAGCTTGGATGTAAGGGGCTTGGATCTCTTACACCCAAGCTTTTGTGTGCTGGTCATTTAGTGCAAAATAAAGAAAAATCCCATTGCTGTGCTGCCCACGATCAAACCGCGGTGTGCAGTATGTACCCTTTTTCCTTTGGAGGCCTTCACTGCCATGTACTAAGCCAACAGGACATACTTTCCCTACATCTTGTACTAGTTGTAGAAGATGATGGATATTTAACAATACCTGGAATCTGGACAAGCATTTCACAACTATCTACCTGTGAGCTTTTATCCAGACAGCAGTAAATAGTTGGTCTTGGGTCCAGCCCAGCTTAAATTGAGCACTAATTCTTATGTCAGGATAAAGAGAATCAATTAAGAAAGCCTGTTATTATATAGCTAATGTGAATGGTAGAAAGCATAAGTGAGCTCAGTTCTCTTTGCTAGGGAGACTGAGAATAACAGTAGCTACATTACTGACATATTTCTCCTGCATATGTGGGTGATGTGGCTAGTCACTGTAAGGTAACGTTAGTGCTAAAACCAAGTGTGAAGAGAGATGGACAACACAGATGGTCAGGCTGTGGCACATTCAGCTTCATACATAAATTTTGCAGATTTCTGTACTGCTCTATAAAACACTCATCAGTTTTGTATTTATTTATTTATCTTTTAAAGATGATTCTTGGGGCATTTCTGCTTTATTCGACAGACACAGTGGAGAGAGACAGGATAGACAGAGTAGAGAGAGGGGATAACATACAGCAGAGGGCCTGGTCTGAACCCAGGCCACAGCAGCTAGATTAGCCTCAGTGATAAGTGGTGTGCGCTCTGCACAGCTTTGTCTCCATGAATGGATACATTGTATCATTAGAATGGAACATGGAACACACATGAACTGATACATTGTATATACAATGAATGAGTTCATGCAAGGCCTATATAGAGAGGGAGCCCAGCCAAGGCCATCGACTACTGTGAGACAGAAAAAAAGAGGTCATTTGGGATGTCATGAGAACTGATACTTTGGTACCATTTCGATGCCAATAGTCCAAAAATATGGCGGTACCTGTTTTTCTAAGGCACCAGAGGTACTGCAGGTACTCTATGTATTTATTTAGATTTAGCCTTCAGTGAGCCTTAACATATTCTTGTGGAGCTGACAGGGGCGGTATACATACAATTTATGCTTGTTTAAGTGTGCGGCAAAGAAGAATGGTTAGCAGCAGGAAGACAAACGTGAAAGATGGCAGCTCTGCCTCAGCTTGTCCAAAAGAAACACTGCAAGGGTCATGTACGGAAGGATTTTGTGTTCGAGGGGGGTGCTCAGGTGATAATAACATCCTACTGAAACAGGCTTGGATGATTCTCTGCCTGACAAAATCCTGACAACAGCCACAACCAGAGCAGATTTGATCTATTGCACATATCGGCATGTCATATCGGCAGAACTCTTCATTTCAGGCTGATAACGATATTTCATTTCTAAAGCCGATAATGGCCGATACTGCTGTTATGCCAGTATTATTGTGCATCCCTAATTCCCACGTGTTTCTGGGCATGCACGTTCTGTACAGGTATGGGCATTTCAGCCAATTGATTGCTCTTCAGGACTCTTGGTAGTAATTAACAAATATATGGTAATCAGTTAATCTGATGACAGTTTTATCAATCAGTTACTGTGAATACGCTCTTGGTTCAGTTAACCATAACAAAAAGAAAACAAATCACACCGCTTAGAATTCAAAGTTTGATTAAGTTCATGTCTTTGAGACTGAGGTGGAGGATGCTGTCTGAAGACTTATGCTAATTGAGGAGAAGGTCATCCATCCACCCTTGTTTGTTACAAGGGAGAAATGAAGAAAAACACAGTGAACCTCAGGAAAATGTATTAACCCTCCTATTATGTTTGGGGTCAATTTGACCCCAGCCAATGTTTAACATCTCTAAATGAATGGTTAACATAATTTTTTTTGCTTCATATTTAATGAGTGTTCCTAATGTAATGGGCACTACCGGGTAAGCATGAAATTCACATGATGATATGTTTTCAATGTCCTGTTCACACTTTGTAACGCAATGGTTTTAAATAACAAAAATCTATACTTAGAAATAATATAAAGCCATTAAAACACCAAAAATTAAGATTTCTTTCCAATTTCAGATCAGTCAGTGAGATTTTATGGTGATTTGCATATTTTTCCATTGTCGCGTAATAGGAATACTGGATGTATAAGTGGGGGGGGGGGGAGTTATGTTTTATTTAAAGGGCTATTTAGATAATCAACAAAGAAACATAAAGTACCTGACACATAAATTTTGATAACAATTTTAGTTATAATAATTTTGTGGAAGTTTAAA